>JAWPHD010017269.1:0-45472 GCA_037043455.1 Cyrtodaria siliqua | reverse complement strand
TTAAGAATCCAGAACTCAATTAATTAATATTTTAACCACTCAAATCCATCTTTTACTATCCTAGCTCTGTGCCGGGTGCCTGTGTCTCTACCCAGAGTTGTCGTTCCTTGCATGCCTCTGGGGAGAGATTGGCCCTGACCTTGACAAGGAATTATCCAAATCCGGAAGTAGAATTATATGCGAGCACTGGTTTGTAAACAACTTTATTTTTGTTTTTGGAAGATATTTCCCGAGATGTGATTTTTATATTTCCTCATATCATTTAAAAAGACATAAATCATACCTTTAAAAGATAACACTGGTTATTGAAGTCAAAGATATTCGTATATGACGATTTTTCTCTTGTTTATGGTTGATCACTAGGAATATCATGAGTTTTCGCGACATTCACTGACCACTTTTGCATTATAGCCTTTAGGGCTACCCTGATTTTCCTATATATCGTAGCTATATATGGCACCCATTGCCTGAAACTTACATCCAAGTAAGGCTGAAATGTTTACAAGTGTAAACGTTTACGTGTACGATTCTTGTCCTAAACATTTACAAAATCTGTAAATGGTTACACGAGTATTCTATTCATAACTTTCACATCCAGTCAACTTCCGGTAGGTCGATATATTCAGTAGGTGAAAATAAAGGGGTTTACTCGGACTTTATTCTCAATCTCTATATGAAAAACGAAGATATTAGACCATTATTTAAATGATGTATCCATATTGGTTGTTTAAAATCAGACAACACCAAAAGAATATACACAGATGTAAGCAAAAAACGAAGTTTATAATATAATTATCACTACAAACTATTTTTTATAAAGGGCTAAAGTCAGTTGAGCACCAACGATAAACACCTAGTTTACCCCCTACCAGAATGTGGAGGTCTTTTATTTTATTGATCACTGATTGGTCAAATATTTTATGATGTCATGTGAAAGTTATGAATCGTCATGGTTTGTTTAGCATAGTTGTAGTGCATACACATTTCAGTACAGTATCGTTAATTCGTAATTTCATGAAATCATGACAACAGCATGATCAAAGTTCATTTGGGATTACCCCCAATAGAGTTGATTTTATCATTTCCCGCGAAATGTAAACACGTTTCCAAATATAGAAATACGCTCCTTATTTGGGAAACATAGTACAGAACGAAAGTCTCGCGAGATTCTCGTCTGATGTCATGACCCACAATGGCCACGGGCCATACTTGCCAACCGTCCAGATTCTAGCGACACTGTCCCAATTTTGAATTCCAAAATTCTGAAATCAACTTTATTAACAGGCAGTTTTATGTCATTTTTGACTCCAGAATGCAGGAAATTGCGTCTCAGAATCCAAAAAAATTGCAGGTGCACGGTTACGGTTTGTGTACAATGCCTCTTGTACATGTTCACTGAATTTAATGACAAACTTTTTTTCATATCTAATCTTATGAATAGTTAGTAGTTTCTGGCTCCGAAGTGACACACTTCGAGTTTTGCAGTTTGTTTCTTGCCAAATGTCAACGCAGTCCTACTTTTAAAAAATAACAACAACAATATGTATTAAATGTTTCATTTTGAAGAAAACATTTCAAAACATATTTATGTTTGAATTCTCAAGTTTTTATTTCAGACAATATATTTTATCCAATCCATGACTTCACATTGGTAAACATTAGTCTCGGATTTCCTAGACTTTTTTTTGACCAATCACAGTCTGTTTTATTTAGTAGAGATTGACCTTTAGCTTGTACTTACGAGTAGTAGCCTATGTATTGACTTCAGTTTTTTATCGGAAGTAACCAGTTCTCTGTTAAAATGTGAAAGCTTAGCGATCTTGTATAACATGGCAGTGACCAATTCGGAAATAACTTTGCTCAATTGAACGTTTAACGTGTACGTTTAACAGCGGCATCTTTTATTCCCAGGTAGACAGTGGCTCAGCTGCTTAATAAAGGCACTGCAGGTCCGGGCCTACAGCTTCTCCACAAATAAGAATATTGTAAAAGCACTAACAATACATTAAAACATGAAGGGATAATGGGGTGGAAGGTTTTGTTGCAAACTATTCAAAAATCTTGACTTTGTTCAAAGACATCTTGAAATCTTCCTCGCAAAAAAATATGACACAATTTTGGATTTCTGTATAGTCCCAAAAGATTTCCCTAAACTCGTCAGTGTGCAGATGATGATGAGCTACCATTTCGTCGGATGATGAGCTACCATTTTAATAAATGATTTTGATCATTCATCAATGATCATCAGTCTATTGTAAGAGCATTTTACAATCTATTAAAGGGAAATAACTTTTGTTTACTATAAATTGCAACCTGTTTGATTTCATTTCACCTTGTTTGATTTCATTTCACCCTGATCCGAAGCTGGAAATCTGTGTATTAACAAATAATATTCCTAATCTGATTTCAGGTATATACCTCACATAAGAATGACCTACTTCCGACAATACTTTAATGATCAGCTAATACGACTATCGCCGGAAACATGTTGCCTTTTGTGACCCGTAACAGAAAAGTGACTTCCACATCAGTGGGCGCCAACTTGGACGCTGGTGATATCATCTCAAAAATGAAGAAATCGCCATTTATGTGTAAATTACGACAAATTCCAGTCACTGCAAAATGTTTCTTTCTGCTGTTTTGCGTTTTATCCGTCTATATCTACGGAAGCATATATTTATCCTGGGGAACGAACAGACTTACGAAAGAGCAGTTTCTCGAAACGGATAAATGCCCAGCCTGTTATGGGACGAGCATGTGCTTCGATTTATTCGATGACCAGTTTGAGCTGTCGGGTTTATCGAAATACAACGCTTTTGATGTGATAAACTTAAGAAATGTACATTTTGCATATCATAAACAATTACAACATAAAGTGGTGCTTAAGAAACTTGCATTCGATATAGAAATAGCAGATGTGGATAAAGCAATATGTCAAGACTCAAACCGTGACCCGGGATGTGATCTCGCAAAACGGATGGTTGTTACGAAAACTGCTCAGGATATACATAAAAATGGACTCCAGCCAAGTCATTTAAAGGATACGACTTTCATGTTTTTATGTCCAACACACAGACTGGTCGATAAGGTTTTAGAGAAATACCAAGAGAAAACTCGCCAGCACGGACAGCTCTCAATGGATGACTATCTAAAGATACTCTACACGGCTAAAGTTAACTCTGAACCTTTATTGTTACAGGTGCGTATATTATATATTATGTGGATCTAGTGTTAAGGCAATCTTTAAAGAAACTAACCCATCAAATAACAAAATATAACACTAGAAAACCGTTTATCAAAACTCTTTCCAGGTGTTCAGGTCATATAATAATGTATATGTGCAGATTAAAAGTATAGGTTTATTAACTGGTTCTTAAAATACGAATGAATATACGGTATGAGGAGTTGGTAACTCTTATTGGACACTCCAGTTTTGGGGTTTGGCCTGGCTGGTTAAAGTAATTTATATTGTGTCTATGGAGTTCGAATTCTCAAAATATGCAAGGTATATATATGCCTCGTCATCACTCATCAGGCCTAAATTAAAATATTGTTTGTTTGCAGTTTGCGACCGACCCACGGCAAATCCGCCGACCCAAACATTTTTTTAATTTTTTTTTTTTTCAAGTTTTTTTGTTTCTTTTTTCTTGCATGTTCTGTTAATATTTAACTAAACCCTTTTTAAAAAAAAAAATCTATGGATAATACTATATTTGCATGCCGTCGATGGGCATGCGTTAATAATAAAAATGTTTTAAAAAAAAATATATATCCCTACCTACCGACCCACCCCTAAAAGCCATGGGTCGGAAACTGCAAACAAACAATTTTTTAATGGTGGCCTCAGGAGTTATAGAAACGGTGTACACACATTGCAAAATTTGGCTGTTGTTGGGGTGGGGCTACTTTAATCTTTGAATGTCAATTTTTTTCTCAGTGATAAGTTTTTTAATACTGTTAAATTTATTACCTTATATATAACATCATATATATTCCTCTGTATATAATAAACACAAAGTTATAATTATAATAAATATGTTGTTGTTGCATTTTGTCTCATAAATGCGACAATGGCGCACCCAAACAGTCGTATATACATGCAATATATTCACCCTTAAAGGGACACTGTCCGTAAGTAAGCAGATATTGAGCATAACCAAATAACTGTCTGTCTTTTATTCAGTGAAATGTATACATGAAAACATGAGGATAGACCCTAAGAAGTATGTAGGAATACATTCGTGAGTTTGAAAAAAAAAAGTTTTAATTATTATATGTAAATAAAGTGGGACCCACAATATTTACCTTTTCCGCGATCACGTGACTTCCATTAGCGCATTATGTTATCACCACAGTATGTATTGCGAAATATATATAGCCCGCTTAGCTCAGTTGGGAGCGTTGCCGACCACTTTACGCTGACGCACACTATTATTACGGTGAGTGTAATTTTAGTTTGGGCTGCGAGTTCAAACGCACAAAGCGTATTTACTTTTTTTTGTACCGCGATTGAATTCCGTTAAACAATCTTGCTTTTAATTAGTAAATATTCAATATTGTTTAGTGTGTAATGTTTGCGAACATAATTAGTGTGTGTTTTATAAGCTAAAAGTTACGGACAGTGTCCCTTTAACCCGCTAAATATATATATAATGGAATGTTCTTTCTTTGAATTAAGTCCATTCCATTTATGCAATAAAGTGGTGTTTTGGGGGGAAATGACTGATCAGCAGCCAGACATTGTAAACATTGTAAACCCTGACAGCTGGCCATTCCTCAAGTACCTTGTTGCCTGTGACAGATATATCTTGTCAATAATTACAAGTTGCTATACCTGTGTTAACTCTGCTTTGTAGACATTCCCAGCATCTGAAGGCTGGCCGTTCCCCAAGTACCTTGGTGCCTGTGACAGATATATCTTGTCAATAATTACAAGTTGCTATATATGTGTTAACTCTGCTTTGTAGACATTCCCAGCATCTGAAGGCTGGCCGTTCCCCAAGTACCTTGGTGCCTGTGGCAGATACGTTGTCGTGGAACACGGAGGAAAGTCTCTCGGTGAATTCTATGATGCACCCTGGGAAAAACGGGTAACATTTTATCTCTGTTATCATGGTTACATCACCATAACATCATTGGAAAGATTAGTCATGAATAAAATTTGGGAGTTTTGCCACCAGTTTATCAGTTTAGGTAAAACTAAACTCTGATGAGACATTTGCATGCAAATAATAGACACTGAAAGTGAAACACTGTTATTGATGTGCTTGTTTTCAAATCGTAAATTTGGTTGAATTTGAGTTTGCAAATAAAAGTTAAATGAAACTCTTGGGGTTGCAGTTAAAGAATGAACATGTCCGATGTTTTTCATACCTTCATGAAAGGCGAAAATACAAAACCAATTTCTTAAACGGGTTTCTTAAGAAAAAAATAGAGCACCAGAGCACCTCAAAATCTCTTTTTGACATGTCACCTGTTGCAAACAAGGAGCCCCTACCACCTGTCCAAAATAAATAAATTTAATGATGGCATTAAATAGGTGTAAACAAGTAAACTTTTAGAATGTTAGAGGGAATGAAAAAACAAGAGGTCAATGACCTTGAAGCTCTACTGATTGATTTTGATTTCAGGAAGTAGTCGCTACAGACTTGTTTTTTGAAAATCTATTTTTAACCGTGAAATTTTGCTAAGATCAATAAGACATTAAGAGCAACATTCCTGTGAAGTTTCATGAAAATCCGTCAGGTAGTTTCAAAGAAGTAGTCGCTACAAGTTTTCATTATATAACTCTATGTAAACAAAGCAGCCATGTTTAAGGTCAAATCAAAACGATTTTCGACAAGGACCAACATCATGTCATACTGATCATTTTAGAAAAAGTCCCATATCAATATCTCTTATTGTTTTGAAGAAGTAGTCGCTACAAACTTATTTATTTTAAATCTATTTTTAGCTGTGGTGGCCATCTTGAATTTCCGGCCGACCTGAAATTTTTCTAGGATAAACTAGACATCAAGAGCAACATTCCTGTGAAGTTTCATGTACATCCGTCAAGTAGTTTCAGAGGAGTAGTCGCTACAAGTTTTTACTATATAACTCTATGTAACCAAAGATGGCCACTGGCAGCCATGTTTAACGTCGAATCAAAATAATTTTCCACAAGGATCTACATCATGTCATGCTGATCATTTTAGAAAAAGTCCCAAATCAATATCACTTATAGTTTTCAAGAAGTAGTCGCTACAAACTTATTTTTTAAAAATCTATTTTTAGCTGTGACGGCCATCTTGAATTTCCGGCCGACCTAAAATTTTGATAGGATCAATTAGACATCAAGAGCAACATTCCTGTAAAGTTTCATGACAATCCGCCAAGTAGTTTCAGAGGAGTAGTCGCTACAAGTTTTTACTATATAACTCTATGTAAACAAAGATGGCCGCTGGCAGCCATGTTTAACGTTGAATCAAAACGATTTTTAACTAGGATCAACATCATGTAATGCTGATCATTTTAGAAAAAGTCCCATATCAATATCACTTATAGTTTTCAAGAAGTAGTCGCTACAAACTTATTTTTTAAAAATCTATTTTTAGCTGTGACGGCCATTTTGAATTTCCGGCCGACCTGAAATTTTTCTAGGATCAATTAGACATCAAGAGCAACATTCATGTAAAGTTTCATGAAAATCCGCCAAGTAGTTTCAGAGAAGAAGTCGCTACAAGTTTTTACTATATAACTCTATGTAAACAAAGATGGCCGCTGGCAGCCATGTTTAACGTTGAATCAAAAGATTTTTGACTAGGATCAACATCATGTCATGCTGATCATTTTAGAAAAAGTCCCATATCAATATCACTTATAGTTTTCAAGAAGAAGTCGCTACAAACTTGTATTTTAAAACTCTATTTTTAGCTTTGGCGGCCATCTTGGATTTCACATCAACATGAATTTTTGCTAGGATCAACTAGACTTTATTGGCAACATTTCTGTAAAGTTTCATGAATATCCATCCAGTAGTTTCAGCTGTGAAGTCGCTACAAATAAAAGTTTACGGACAGACGGACGGACGGACGACGGACGCCGCACCACGGCATAAGCTCTGCTGATCTCTGATCAGTAGAGCTAAAAATCAATCTAGGTTAATTTGTTTTACATCCTTAGGCAGATTTAGCTTACCAGATGTTGAAGATGGCCAAACGGTTGACTGAGGACGAGGAATGGAACCTGTACTGGACAGACCTGGCCTATGACAACTTTGCTGTAGATGTTGCTGGCAAGCTCATGGTTATTGACGTAGAAAACATCATTGTTGTGGACAAATTGGCTGTAAAGATAGGTAATCTAAGTCAATTATTTTAGTGGACAAGTTGTCCATAAATATTAGTAATTTTGTCATAAAGATAGGTAAAAAATCTAAAGTCTAACAAAATTAATATGGTCAGTTTAAAGTGTATTAATTTGTTGTTGAACATACTTTTTTGGCAAATGTTTAAAAATATATTTGCTGTTTCCCGACCCAGGATTTTATAAGTGGGTAGGTAGGTAGGTAGGTGATATTATTTTTTTGCAAAAGACAGTAAAAACGTTAAGAAATGAAAGAAAAATATACTAAAGATAGTAAAAAAAAAATGTTTTTATAAAGAATTGCTATAAAAAGTTTTGGGTAGGGCCTGTTTTCATGGTAAGGTAGGGAAACAACAAACCAAAAAAATTTTATGGTCGGCCTAATAGTAACTTTTCCCCCTTTTTTTGTTGTAAAAATGTGCAAAATAGGTTGATACAGTGCATAATTATTTATTGATTAAGTTCAGTCGATAGCAGTTGACGATTTAATTTTTATTGTCAACACTGAGAGTCGACTGTATATGTATCATGGTTAAAAAAACTTACCCGCCAGATAACAGCAAAATTACAATACAAAAACATATCAAAACTCTGTCCAGGTGTTCAGATCATGTAATAATGCTTATGTGCCAACTAAAAGTATAGGTTCATTCACAGGTTCTTAAAATACCCATGATTGAATATGCGTAAAATGCATTATGATTTGGTAACTTTAATTCGACGTTCCAGTTTTGAGGTTTATCCTGGCTGGTTAAAGGCATTTATATTGTGTCTATAGAGTTTGGATTCCCAAACTATGCAAGTTTTATATATTGTGACATCAGTAGGTTTAGAAATGCAGTGCTCACGAAATAGGATAGCCCCAAGCCCGGGGCCTATCAAAATCTGGTTGGGGCTTTTCCCTTTTTGCCATATTTTACTATATGATTAATTCAGGGCCTGTCAATATTAATTCAGGGCCTGTCTGTCAAAAGTATTTTTCATGAGCACTGAAATGGTGTACATATGTTGTAAAATCCACCTGTTGATGGAAGGACAGGGACTTTAATGCCAATATCTGTACTACCAGAGTTGATGGCTGTATCAATACTGCAGGTGTTGATTGCATTCTGAATATTCGGGGGACAAAATCATTTCTCTGCTGCCTGAATAATTGTGACATGAAACCTTTATTTTAAATATTTGTTTATGAACTTCACAATTTTTCTTAAGCAAGACATTTTCTCTTTAATATCGTCATCTGATGGATCCCGTGTATAAGATTCTTTTTCTTGCATACTTTTAAATTTTGTGTGTTGAAGTTGCCAACTACCAACGTATTGCATATTTATTTACACAATGATGTCATGCAACTGTTATGTTATCAACATACTGTTTAAGGCACATGACTTTTATCTGACCCTAGGGTAAGGTAAGATTCTCCAGCACCCATGTAAAATGTGGATAGCCTTATCTGATACGCAATACCTTTATTTCTACTTCAGTTAATCAACAGAGTTGGAACGAGTTGTCTGAATCTATGTTTGATGTTTGTAAAAATGGCAAAGATGGAGAAGATTATGGTAATTGCCTCTCGTTCAATGCCGAAAAGCTGTGTACCCACTACGAGGCGGACCACAACATTTACGCGGCCTGTCGGAGCATGTTATCCAAATATGCAGACGACAAACACTCGAACAGATATGGAGGCCTTCTCCATCATATGCCGAATTTTGCAAAGGTGAGTGTCGGATTCTGTTCGTGTAAATGCTCTTATTGGGCCAGACTAATTGATTATCACAATGTATGTTTGTAGCCATAAGTAATGGGATAATTGGAAGGAAGCACAAGACAAATTTGATTGACAAGGGAAATTATTTAAGACATTATTTAGATTTTTGTTGAACTTCAACAGTTTATTTATTTTTCTTGCACGGTTTATATACATATATAACTGTAGGATAGAAAAAACAACATGCAAAATATGATAGAGGTTTTATAAACTGATAGTGAATGACTGATTGATGAACTAAATCAGAGGTAAGAAACCTCCAATCCCATATAAAAACACTAATAGTTTTATGTCTGTGAGCCATTCAGCGAGCCAGTCAGTGTGTCAGTTTAAATCAGTCAGTGATCCAGTTTGTAAGTCAGTCTGTGAGCCATTATGTGAACCTGTCAGTCATTCAGTGAGCCAGTATGTGAGTCAGTCAGTGTGCCAGTATGTGAGTCAGTCAGTGTGCCAGTATGTGAGTCAGTCAGTGTGCCAGTATGTGAGTTAGTCAATGAGCCAGTCAGTGGTCCAGTTTATGATTCAATCTGTGAGCCATTATGTCAGTCAGTCAGTTAATCAGTCTATGAGCCAGTCTGTGAGTCATCCTGAGCTGTCAGTGTACCAGTTAGTGAGCCTGTGAGCCAGTCAGTGAGCCAGTTAGTGAGTCAGTCTATATATACTAACATCTGTTTGCATTTCAGGATGATTGGGATCTTGAAACTCTCCTCAATGAATGTGCCAACCCCTCACAATCACAGGGACGCTTGAAAGTCCTGCCACAGTTGATCCATGCCCTGGACAATTTGCGTAACGTTAAAGTTCAACCGCAAACATAGAACTATTGCCATAGTGATATATAACAAAGGGGATCGGTTATGCATTGGATTTAGTAAAGAAACTAACCCGCCAAATAACGGCAAAATTACACTACAAAACCATTTATCAAAACTATCCAGGTGTTCAGGTCATTTAATCATATATATGTGCCGATTAAAAGTATAGGATTTGTCATGGGTTTGTAAAATACTCGTGATTGAATATGTGTAAAATGAATCTTAATTCAACGCTCTAGTTTTGGGGTTGTTGTAAAGCTGTTTATCTTGTGTCTATAGAGTTTTGATTCTCCAAAAATGTATGTTATATATAAACCTCATCGTCAGTAGGGTAAAAATGGTGTATATTTGTTGTAAAATTTGGCTGTTGTTTGCAGGATAGCTACTTTAACATGTTGTTGGGTGCTGAAATCCTGCTTAATATCTATAAAAAAACATAGTCATCAAAAGCCTGAGATGCAGTCCGCTTGCAGAAGCGTGACTTTGGTGGTTAGGACCCTTATGGACCTGATTTGTGTCTTCATGAGTTACATGACAAATGTCAATAAATAATCTCATTCCGTCCAAAGGTATCACAGAAAGCACAAACAACTTTTTTGAGATAGAAGTTAAGTTATAATAAAGGCACAAACATAGCCAAGATGATGCTATACACACCTAATTTTGGCTCTACTGATCAAAGATCGGCAGAGCTTATGCCGTGGTGCGGTGTCCCGTCTGTAAACTTTTTTTTCTAGCGACTACTCCTCTAAAACTACTAGATGGATTTTCATGAAACTTTACAGAAACGTTGCCCATAATGTCTAGTAAATCATGTTAGTGTTAAATCCAAGATGGCCACCAAAGCTAAAAATACATTATATAAAAACAAGTTTGTAGCGACTACTTGTTAAAAACTATAAGTGATATTGATATGGATTTTTTTCTAAAATGATCAGCATGACATGATGTTGGTCCTTGTTGAAAACCATTTTGATTCGACATTAAACATGGCTGCCAGCAGTCATCTTTGTTTACATAAGAGTTATATAGTAATAACTTGTACCGACTACTCCTCTGAAACTACTTGACGGATTTTCATGAAATTTCACAGGAATGTTGCTGTTGATGTCTAGTTGATCCTAGCAAAATTTCAGGTCAGCCGGAAATTCAAAATGGCCTCCACGGCTGAAAATAGATTTTTAAAAAACAAGTTTGTAGCGAATACTTCTTGAAAACTATAAGTAATATTGATATGGGAATTTTTCTAAAATGATCAGCATGACATGATGTTGGTCTCTTCCTCCAGACAATTTAAAGGGTCTTCCTCCAGACAATTTTTGTGCACTTATGGGCACCTGGGTAGAACCACCGACGTTCCGCAAGCCAGCTGGATAGCTTTCTCACAAAAAGATTCCTAGGCCCATGAGTCAAGTTGGTGTCAGTGACTCTAACTACTCGGACACAGACGCCCCACCAGTGAGTGAAGGATTTGCTTATAATTGTTTCATTTTGTTGAAAGCTCTCGGCAAATAATGTTGACGTCCTCAGCTCTTTAATTGGAATAGGATCAGGACTCAACGACCCATTCATTATTTTTACATTCCGAGTGAATTAAAGTTATTGGTGATTCATAGCAGTGTTATAATCATTATAATTTATTGTTATTGATCATTTATAAATATGCATAAGGTCATTGGTACAGATGCTAGGGTGTGTGTTTAGCGTTGCATTTAACGTTATTGCCATTTAAAATCCTCTCTCGACTCATTCTAACCAAATTTGCAACTTTATGCATTTCAGTGGGTTTGGCAATTTCCAAGAAATCTTTTAAAGCGAATAATATATTAACAGGTAGAAAAAATATTTAAGCTTTAAATTCAGAACATTCTTTAGAGAAAGATATTTTTACATGATTATGTTAGAGAGTCAAAAGACATTTATTAGATATTTTACACACTGTAATCTCAGTATATTTTCATATATGTTTGTTTCACCTGCGTAGCATGGCAGACACTTAGGGATCACTTTGTATGTTGTGTGTCGTCGTCATTGTCCGTCCATAAAACTTTAACCTGCAACCTTACCGTGTCTACAACTTGAAAAGTAGTTGACCTATGTTCATGAAACTTCACACAAATCTTCATCTATCCTCTAGGCATGTCGTTTCACATGTCCAATAACTCTGACTTTCATTTTGGCAAAGTTATACCCCTTTTTATCAAACTTTACCCTGCAACCTAACCTTGGCCATGGCATGCGACACAAGAGTTCCATGGAACAACTTCTAGTTTTTTTAAAAGGTCATATTTTCATGCTTTTATAGTCATTATTTTGTTGTAAATGTTCCATTTATGATCAGATGGTTATGGTTTAAAGTATATGTTTTTATTCATCTCCATCAGTTCAATATTAAAATATTATCATATCAGCAATTGCTGGGTGGGATTCAACTACCAACAAATTATAGGTTGGAATTAAGAATATATATATTAGTGCATTTTGGTGATGGAATGAGCAAACAGGTTCATTAAAAAATTGATTCTGATGGTACATTCATGATTAAAACTTGTTGCAGCATTTCTTCAAACATTTCGAAACAGTTGTAATGTTTCTTCCAGGATTCACATTTCTTATAATGTGAACTATGTGACTTTATGTTCAACCCACATTCGATAACCTTACATGTGTTGAAAATGACGTAAAACACCATACAAACAAACAAAACAACAAACATTTGATAAATGTGTTTGCTTTGTTTACATAAATAAAACAAACTTTGTTCTTTTGTTTGAGTAGTTTATAAATTGAACTATAACATCTTATATACAACTCTTTTTTGGGCAGAACATATTTTCTTACGATGTCAAACACATAGTCAAAGTGTAGGACACAGACCTAATAATAACTGTTATTAGGTCTGTGCATGGATATATTCTTTAAAAAAATCTGGAAGGAAGTTACTTCAACATGTATGCCATATATACTGAACCAAACAGCTAACGCACCAGTAGACGATACCTTTAATATCTCAATAATAACAATCAATAAATCAAAACAAATTTCATTCTGAACGAGACAAATATCTTGTCAATAACGGCTGTAAATTTAAACAAATCATTCAAATCACCTGTCTCCAAAGGCACCAGTCGGCATATAATAAGATTATACATTAAAGGTATTGTCTACTGGTGCGTTAGCTGTTTGGTTCAGTATATTATATTCATTATATAGTCCCATATAGTTTACATGTAATGTTGAAATAGCCAACTGTCATTCCTCATTCCCCACAAGAGGTAGAATTCTGGAAACTAAATATCATGGGTTTGAGATGAATATGGATGGAGAACATAGTCATTTCCGGTAATCGTCTCCATAATTGTTGGGTTTTTCTCATTACCATTCCCCATTCCAACCTTATATGATTTAAAGATGAATGGCCACCCTTTTTGTAGTATTATCAATTAATCAAAGTGTAAGACACAGACCTAATAATAACTGTTATTAGGTCTGTGGATATATTAAATCATAAAAAAAATCTGGAAGCAAGTTACTTTAACATGTATGCCATATATACTGAACCAAACAGCTAACGCACCAGTAGACGATACCTTTAATATCTCAATAATAACAATCAGTAAATCAAAACAAATTTCGTTCTGAACGAGACAAATATCTTGTCAATAACGGCATTAAATTAAAAAAAATCATTCAAATCACCTGTCTCCAAAGGCACCAGTCGGCAAATAAGAAGTTCATACATTAAAGGTATTGTCTACTGGTGCGTTAGCTGTTTGGTTCAGTATATTATATTCATTATATAGTCCCACATAGTTTACATGTAATGTTGAAATAGCCAACTGTCATTCCTCATTCCCCAGAATAGGTAGAATTCTGGAAACTAAATATCATGGGTTTGAGATGAATATGGATGGAGAACATAGTCATTTCCAGTAATCATCTCCATAATTGTTGTGTTGTGCTTGTCACCATTTCAACCTTATATGATTTAAAGATGAATGGCCACCCTTTTTGTAGTATTATCAATTAACAAATGTAACTCTCAAACATCATATGAACATTTCTTGATAGTCCCGGAGAGAAACTTATATTTAAAACCGCTACTAAGTTGTATGTAAAAATAAGTATTATTTGCATGACAAAGATACTACTTTTACCACTGCGTGACTGCACGGGGAAATGAGTTAAATCTGAATTGTATAGCTGCACAACTATTGCCAGATAATTGATAAATACATTTACCTGTGGATTAATTTACCAGTTCAAAGTTTTCTACGTCATCAAATAAAATCTTATTCTCGCTTTTCACAGATATTGTAAATATCTATTGTTGCATATTGATTTCGATTTAAATAAACATAAACATGTTCATGAAACAAAACATGGCCGGAGAACTTTAAGCTGCTAATAGGTTGTAAAACTCTATTCAGTCATTCAATCATTCAGCCAGCCAGCCAGCAATCCCGGCCCATGTGGTTCAAGAGCACAAGTAGGGGATAAAATCCCACCAATTTCATGTTCATTTTATCATTTTTGACATCTTCATTAAAGGTCATCATCATTCCTGTATTCATCCCTGTATTGATTCAGGTGCTACTTCAGAAGTGGCACAAATGAAGTGCTTACAACAGAATCGCCCCGTGAGGTTCCCGGGGGCCCTGTTTGGTCACGCGGCAAAGAATAGGGCCACTGCAGATCCCTTTGGAGGGGTAGAATCCCCCCAAATTCATCCTCATTTAATCATTTTTTGTTCATGTTCATTAAAGGTCTTCATCATGATCCCTGCATTGTTTCAGGTGCCATCTTGCTCACATCAAAAGAGCAGTGGCAGAAAAACAATAAACGTGGTTCCAGTGTAAATGGAGTTTCTACGATAGAATTTGCAGCAACTCTGCAGTTCAGGGTGAGAAGGTTCTAGGCCCATTTTCCATATTTTATCTCGGTGTACATAGAGGATGAGCCTGGCATGTTCATGCCTGTTAGGCGCCATATAACCTTTCATGTGTTGGTGCACCTTAAAACCCAATTCAGTCAGTTACAACAGAATTTGAAGTAACACTTCAGTTCTGCAGGTGTGAAGGTTCTATGCCCATTCTTTATAATATATGTTTTATCTCAGTGTAAATGGAGAGTGGGCCTGGAAGGTTCATTCCTGTATGCGCCATGTAACCTTTTAGTGTTGGCATGCCGTAAAGCCCATTTCAAATCCCATCCATCCATCCATCCAATTAGATTGTTTATATATTACATCTATGTATAATTCATCTGGATTAATAATACAGCTATATTCCCCTGGGTGAACACATTTATCTTTCACTCGGATATATTTGTAATAATCTGTAGATATAAGTTACTATATTAAATATACATTCCACTGATAACTGGCCATGGTGTTTTAGTCATTGACAATAGCTATTTTGTATGTCAATAAATGCAAAGTAAAATATTTTTTCAAAGAATGTTGTTTGTTTGATATAACTTTATAAAATCCTGTGATTTGCTTCGAACATACTTTTTAGTCCAATGGCATAGCAAATAAAGGCTTATAGATTGGCGATTTCCATCTGTCTGTCCGTCTATGCATTTTGACATTTTTGTTGAAGTTTTTGTTTTTCCCCATTTCTCAAAAACGAAATGTCGGAAAGCTTTGAAAGTTGGCACACATGTTCATTACACAGTGTTAAATGACCAGAACCATACCTCTGTCATGTATTTTACCTGAATTAGCCCCACTGTTTACTTTGATTTTTTGGTTAGAATTTTGAATTCGCATCACTGTTGGTGGTTCACTTGTTTAAACAAGAGCCCCAAGAGAGCATTTGTGATCACTCTACTGGCTAACATAACTCATAGCAGTAGAGGAAGTGACCTATATATTCTGTCAAGCTGATGGGAAATAACCAATATCAGCTGTAAAGTATCAGGGAAGCTCTTTCTTGTCTGCTTCACCTGATTGATGTTCAGTAAGTTATTTCCCTATGTACAAACACATTTGTCCGTAATGTGTTACCCAATCTATGGATTACTGGACATAAAAACTGCATAGTGCGTTATTTGGTGTCCGACACAATGTCTAGGTTTACTTATGTTATTTCCTGTAGACGATTACAACTAACCTTAAAAATACATTGAACTGCAGAGAAATATGACCTAAAACAAACAACAACATTTTCCCATATGTAAAACATGTAACCACAGGGATGGGGCCATTTGACCATATGTCACAATTGGAACAAACATGGTAGAGCATCATTTATAACTAGTTCTTGAAGTTTCAGAGAAGAATATTTTTTAAATATATAATCCATTAGAATACGTTTGGTAGAGGACCATAACCGAGAGCTATATACTATACTGTATGTCTTGTGGATTTAGAGAAACATATTTTTCAAATTTTATTCTGTATTACTTTATGTAAAATATGTGAAACCTGGGGCTACATACAGTACACTGTCGTCTGTCACAGGGAATTTATAATATGGCAACAAAATTCTTTAAAGCCGGGATTTTTATTTTGCCTAGTACACTGGCCAGATTATTTTTTTCGTCAAGATTATTTTATTTTTAAGTTTTACTATTTGTAGAATAAGAAGAACTTGAAATATGCCATCGGTCACTGATAGACACATGTTCCATAACGCTATTTTGCATTTAAGCAAAAGCGTGGCCCTTTCCTTACTTTGAATTTCTGGTTAAATTTCTTTTTTGACAAATCCATGTATTTTAACAACTGAAAGTTGTACATCAACAAAACTTCGATCAATAAAGCTTGGAATATCAAAGACACTAGTAAACACATGTTCTATAATTAATTATTAATATTTCAGTAAAGCGTGAATGCTAGTAGACATAAGTTCCATAACTCTGCATTCCATTTTTGTAAAATTATTGTCCTTTTTCTGGATAAATATTTTCTGTATTGTATTTTAGAAAAGGTGTACGATTTAGCGTTTATTTTATTTTATTTGTTGGCAAGTCCATTTATTTCAATACCCACTAGCCAAACATCTCTGTCAAAGGAGCTTGACATCATCAGAGTCATCAAGGACACTTACAGACACACGTTTCATAACTTTTTATTTCATTTTAGCCAGATGATAATTTGTTTTCAACTAGAGTTTCAGGTTAAAGTTTTTTTTAAGCAGGTTCATATATTTCAATGGAACACTGCATACATCCAATAACAATGGCAAGCCTGTAAATTTCATTAGCCCCACAAACCCCACAGCTTTCCCACTCCTACACCACCATCACCCCAGATAAATAGACAAATATTTGTTCTATTATGTTCACACACACACACACACACACACACACACACACACACACTCCGCCTTAGACCTTAGACTCCCCCAATGAAAATATTGTATTATTTCTGTTTTTTCCCTATTCAATAACACCCCTTCCCCTGTCCACCCTCTTCAAGTTCATATTCTTTCTGGGGTATTGAAGGTCTTGCTTTGATATTTGGTGTATATGTTTATTGGATACCCCCTCCCGCACCCCCTACACCCTCACACCTAACCTCCACAGTTCAGACTTGACCTTGTGGATGAACTGGCACCATGGTTGGTGAGACAGAAGTGTCAAATTGACTCTGAATAGTGAAGCATGCTGTCCTTTCGACATCTCTCGTTTAATATGGATATTTCCATATTTGGTGGATGGAACTCCATGTGCTGGTGTTAATCTTAAATTTATATGCTTGTCCTTGTCTGCTTTCTATGTGAGCCCCATTTTGCTCTTCTAAATTATGTATTGATTGTAGGTTTTGTTCGGTGGTCTAGGGGATTGTCTTGTACTGGACAATGTCTGCCATGTTCCATACCATTTTTATTAACACTGTCATATATCCCATAGCTTTGTCTGTACCCTGGCATTGCATGTGGCTGGAGCTGATTCTTAAGTCTTTTACTTGTTGATGATTCACAAAGTCCATCGCACAAGTACCAGGACCCTTGTATTGTAATACTACCATGACCACACTGATTACTAACATGTTCAAAAGTAGGTCACATGGCTACTCTTTTACCACATTTTCTAATATCATGGCCACTGTATATCACAAGTATTACTACCATGACCACTGTATATCACATTTAATACTATCATGGCCACTGTATATCACAAGTATTACTACCATGACCACTGTATATCACATTTAATACTATCATGGCCACTGTATATCACAAGTATTACTATCATGACCACTGTATATCACATTTAATACTATCATGGCCACTGTATATCACAAGTATTACTACCATGACCACTGTATATCACATTTAATACTATCATGGCCACTGTATATCACAAGTATTACTACCATGACCACTGTATATCACATTTAATACTATCATGGCCACTGTATATCACAAGTATTACTACCATGACCACTGTATATCACATTTAATACTATCATGGCCACTGTATATCACAAGTATTACTTCAATGACCACTGTATATCACATTTAATACTATCATGGCCACTGTATATCACAAGTATTACTTCCATGACCACTGTATATCACATTTAATACTATCATGGCCACTGTATATCACAAGTATTACTACCATGACCACTGTATATCACATTTAATACTATCATGGCCACTGTATATCACAAGTATTACTTCCATGACCACTGTATATCACATTTAATACTATCATGGCCACTGTATATCACAAGTATTACTACCATGACCACTGTATATCACATTTAATACTATCATGGCCACTGTATATCACAAGTATTACTACCATGACCACTGTATATCACATTTAATACTATCATGGCCACTGTATATCACAAGTATTACTACCATGACCACTGTATATCACATTTAATACTATCATGGCCACTGTATATCACAAGTATTACTTCAATGACCACTGTATATCACATTTAATACTATCATGGCCACTGTATATCACAAGTATTACTTCCATGACCACTGTATATCACATTTAATACTATCATGGCCACTGTATATCACAAGTATTACTTCCATGACCACTGTATATCACATTTAATACTATCATGGCCACTGTATATCACAAGTATTACTTCCATGACCACTGTATATCACATTTAATACTATCATGGCCACTGTATATCACAAGTATTACTTCCATGACCACTGTATATCACATTTAATACTATCATGGCCACTGTATATCACAAGTATTACTTCCATGACCCCTGTATATCACATTTAATACTATCATGGCCACTGTATATCACAAGTATTACTTCAATGACCACTGTATATCACATTTAATACTATCATGGCCACTGTATATCACAAGTATTACTTCCATGACCACTGTATATCACATTTAATACTATCATGGCCACTGTATATCACAAGTATTACTTCCATGACCACTGTATATCACATTTAATACTATCATGGCCACTGTATATCACAAGTATTACTTCCATGACCACTGTATATCACATTTAATACTATCATGGCCACTGTATATCACAAGTATTACTACCATGACCACTGTATATCACATTGAATACTATCATGGCCACTGTATATCACAAGTATTACTTCCATGACCACTGTATATCACATTTAATACTATCATGGCCACTGTATATCACAAGTATTACTTCCATGACCACTGTATATCACATTTAATACTATCATGGCCACTGTATATCACAAGTATTACTTCCATGACCACTGTATATCACATTTAATACTATCATGGCCACTGTATATCACAAGTATTACTACCATGACCACTGTATATCACATTTAATACTATCATGGCCACTGTATATCACAAGTATTACTTCCATGACCACTGTATATCACATTTAATACTATCATGGCCACTGTATATCACAAGTATTACTTCCATGACCACTGTATATCACATTTAATACTATCATGGCCACTGTATATCACAAGTATTACTTCCATGACCACTGTATATCACATTTAATACTATCATGGCCACTGTATATCACAAGTATTACTTCCATGACCACTGTATATCACATTTAATACTATCATGGCCACTGTATATCACAAGTATTACTTCCATGACCACTGTATATCACATTTAATACTATCATGGCCACTGTATATCACAAGTATTACTTCCATGACCACTGTATATCACATTTAATACTATCATGGCCACTGTATATCACAAGTATTACTTCCATGACCACTGTATATCACATTTAATACTATCATGGCCACTGTATATCACAAGTATTACTTCCATGACCACTGTATATCACATTTAATACTATCATGGCCACTGTATATCACAAGTATTACTTCCATGACCACTGTATATCACATTTAATACTATCATGGCCACTGTATATCACAAGTATTACTTCCATGACCACTGTATATCACATTTAATACTATCATGGCCACTGTATATCACAAGTATTACTTCCATGACCACTGTATATCACATTTAATACTATCATGGCCACTGTATATCACAAGTATTACTTCCATGACCACTGTATATCACATTTAATACTATCATGGCCACTGTATATCACAAGTATTACTTCCATGACCACTGTATATCACATTTAATACTATCATGGCCACTGTATATCACAAGTATTACTTCCATGACCACTGTATATCACATTTAATACTATCATGGCCACTGTATATCACAAGTATTACTTCCATGACCACTGTATATCACATTTAATACTATCATGGCCACTGTATATCACATTTAATACTATCATGAATACTAAGACTAAATACCACAAGCCCCAGTAAACGAGATGATCATTGTCTCGACTCGGTAAGTAAACACACGCATTTCAACTCTAATTCTCAGTCAATAAAGATATAATTGTGCCTAAAGTATCGCAATAAATGGTAAAAAGATTCGGTTAATATTCACTTCTGCTAATACTTAGCGAATTGAGAGCAGAATCAAAGAAAGTTATTTTAGCGAGATGATTCTCAGCAGAGTTTTTAATTTTTAACTTTCTTCGATTCTGCTCTCAATTCGCTAAGTATGAGCCGAAGTGAATATTAACCGAGTCTGAACAGTTTTCGTATACATGCGCATATGAAAATCAGTGAACATTTACTAAAATGGCGGACACAGTTTGCACAACTTCTTGAAGATGATTTGAACAGTTTGCTCACGAGTTCACGGTTGACGATTCCGAAAGAACACAAGGAACAATCCGCAGAAATTTATTTTCTAGGTGGTGAAAATAGTGGTTTTGAACATGTTGAACAGAGACAAGTAACAATGTTTTCTCATGTTTTATTTCAAAGGAATATTTAGCAGAATCAAATATATTTTTCAATTTTTTTTTTCAGTATAATAAAATAAATAGCCCTAGAAGGTTGAGTTTGTTTGTATGGAGTTTTACGTCATTTTCAACACATGTATTCACTGTCACCCTCACAGGATTGCAATATTTACATACTACCATGACCAATTAAATTTATATCACATTCCGTACCATTGCCAGCGTATACCACATTTATCACATGTATAACTACAGCGGCTAATGTATTATACCACATTTATTACTACCACGATCTACGTACATCACATTTATTACAACCATGAATACTATAAGTGTTTTTTCAACCACAGGCACCCGGCACAGAGCTAGGATAGTAAAAGATGGATTTGAGTGGTTAAAATATTAATTAATTGAGTTCTGGACCCCAAAAAATGGTTATATATATGTATATATGTTATATAAATGGTTATATAACATATATACATATATATAACCAGGACCCCCAAAAAATGGTTATATATATGTATATATGTTATATAAATGGTTAGGTTATATAACATATATACATTTATTCTATACCTAATTTATACGTCCAATCGTAGACGCTCATTCGAATCACGTGACCGTACAATATATTCCCGTATCGGGACGCACGCGCGTACAAAATAACCCGTATTCTTTTCGTATTGTACGATTCACAGGTCCCATGTTAAACCTATGATAAAGACCGAAGCGCGTGAAAAGGTTCCGAATGAAAGTCTGAATCGACAGGCGCTCTAGATAAAGCGTTACGATAAAGCTCCTGTTGTCACCGGATCATTATTGTCATTCATTTATACGATTGGACGTATAAATTAGGTATAGAATAAAAAGATCATTTAACAGTGTTCTGTACAATACGGAATATATTTGGACTCGTACACAGCTTGGAAAATCATATTGGACTCGCCTAGCGGCTCGTCCAATATGATTTTCCAAGCTGTGTACTCGTCCAAATATATATCCGTATTGTACAGAACACTGTTAAATAACCTATAAATATATAACCATTTTTTGGGGGTCCAGAACTCAATTAATTAATATTTTAACAACTCAAATCATCTTTTAATATCCTAGCTCTGTGCCGGGTGCCTGTGTTTTCAACGGAGATTTCGATAAACTTCTGAGCAGAAGTTGTGGATGTAGCCAGAAATAAATTTTGTGTTTAAACATCCAGTGGCTATAATGGATTGTAGATCTACATTTATCACAGACCGAAGAGGGAGCCAGATTATCTTTTTCCTCTAATTGGACTCACAGCCAGATTTTTTTTCCAAGAATGTGAGAGAAGGCTGGATTTTTTCCCCCAACAATTTGAGGGCCTGTTCGTTTTTCCCCTCAACTTCAAGTCAGAGGCAGGATTTTCTTTTCAACAATTCAAGGGCCAGAATATTTTTTCAGGAAAAATCCCAGGTCCCCACAGAAATCAAAATGGTCGGTACCTTATAATTTGTATTATTTTTAAGAACGTGAACTCTTCTTTCGATATTTTGCGGTAGAAAATAAACATCATACAGCAAAGAATGTACATTGTCAGTGCTTCCTCTGTTTCCAATAGCAACAGTTCTACGTCATTGGAAAACCCCAATCGAAAATGAAAGTAGAACAAAATAGGCCTGCGTGTGTGTTAACTACCTGAGATATTTAGTAAAATAACGCATTAAAAGCACATTATGCTGACAGTGAAATACAGTTATTACAAGAATACTTACGTAAATAGAGGAAACAACGTTAAAACTGGTCATGAGGTAAGTGGTGCAAGTTCACAACGTTTTAGAATATGGAGTAGTTGCTGGGTGGGGTAAACCCTACTTCAGTTGTGCAACACCCACTTTCGCGAAGATTATGTGCAGGGCATAAATGCACGCCGTGTATTTATGAGTACAGGAAATAGGATGAGAAAACAGAATGAACACATTTAAAGGTGATTGTGAAATAAAGATAAATGTGTTATCTTGGTAAAATGTCCGATAAAAAACAAAGTCTCGAGTTGACAAATGTAAGGCATCTGGTGACGAACAGTGCAAACTGCCAGTTTGAACAAATTTAAAGGCAGTATACAATTTTAGATGGCAGCTAGATTCTTCCAATGACAAACTGAGAGCGGGAAAAATACCTTACCCGTGTATGTATGCTGGATAATCTCACAAGATGATCGACATATATGGTGGCATGTTCCTGTACACCTTTGAAGAACAAAGTCGGGCATCAGATCGTCGGTTTTGTAGGAAGCGCCATTTAAGGTCATTTAGCATGGTAGCTACGAACTTACGATAGATTCATATTAGAAAGCATTATGAACCCACCTTGTCACTCGTAGTTTCAAACCACTTCCATCAATGTAGTTCTATGTGTTCTGAGTTTAAGGACTTCATACAGACATACTGGTGAGGAATACTCTAATAATGTGCAAACTGAGATTCAAACGGTTTTGAAGATATAAAGCTTCAATTAAAATTCAAGACTTTAACCCACACCCCTTCTCCACCTAAAAAAAGTTAGTTTGTCTTTAAAGTCAAGGTCATTGATGGAGGTAGGGCTTGATCAGAGGGGTAGGTCTTATCCCAGTCATTGTGCATACCAAGTTTCAATCAATATCATTGATGGTATCTACAAATATACATGCATACCTTCAAAAAAGAGTTATCTTAGAAAAAAAAATCCAAATCAAAGATAGATCCCTGGATCCCTTAAAGTAATTATCCAACGTTCTAAAAATAATTGCCCACGTTCTCCGGGTCCCCCAAAACCCATGGGAGCCTCACTGATAAGATTTGCCGAGTTATTTATTTGCGATTAAATTCAGGTCAGCTTAATTACTTAATTTAAAATTATTACAAGGTCGGCAATTTGCAGCATTTATACAAATGGATGTACACTACTCATGAGCATAGAGTGGGAACGAATGCCGAACTCAGGACGGGGAACGAATGTTGAACTATGGAATGGGAACGAATGTCGACCTCATGACTGGGAACGAATGTCGAACTCAGGAATGGGATAGAATAGTGAACTCGAGACTGGGAACAAATGTCGAACTCAGGACTGGGAACGAATGTCGAACTCGGGACTGGGAACGAATGTCGAACTTAGGACAGGGACTGTGAGCGAAGGGTAACGGGTAGCTAAGAACCGAGACAAAATCGGTAATATGCACTTTTTGCCAAAACACATGTACTTGTCAAATGCCAGAACTGGTTCCGATGTTTTAAGTAAATGAAAGTGTGTGAATGTATTTTTTAGATGTTTTTGTTTAAGACCTAATTGTATCCAGTTCCATAAACAATTTGTTATATGATCCACGTGAAAAGGTGAAAATGACCTAGTTATATCTACTGTTAGTGTGTGTGTTGCGGGTGGTGGAGTGGGGTTGGAGTGGGAGAGGGTGGTGTGTGTGTGGGGGGGGGGGGGGGGGGGGGTATGAAAAAAAGACCTGGTGGCATTATTAAATGGATGTAACAGTGTTCCAAGCTCGCGGTCAGTTATTTATTAAAGAGCTGAAGACATTCTTGATTTGTTGTACGCTTTTTAATGTACTAATTATAGTAAAAATATATATTGGCAAATCACTAATTGATGTAAAGCGCACTATTAAATTAATAAAAATATATGATGAAGTTGCAAAAAAAACCACTATATAGTCGATTTGTTACTTATTCATTAGTTTGCATTAAACTTTAAAGGTCAAAACACATTTGCTTTATCGAGGTACTAATATTGCCATGTGTCTCTTTCAAGGACCGTTTGAAGAAATTTAAATCAAATCTCTACTAAAGTCAGAGTTGGAAACAACCATGAACAACATTCAGCGGTAACAATGCCGAAAACAAACCCTAAAGGCAGTTCAGGCAAGACAAAACCCAGTAAATACAGCAGTGGTGATGTCAGACCGGGTAGGTATCTAAAACATGGTAAAGTGGTTAAAATTAAAATGACATGTATACTTTGGTAAATGTACCCGCTATCTATAGGTTAATTGCGGCCATTTCTCGTGAACGATACTTTAAAATATCAATAGGATCAATCGGGAAGGAAGGAAATTATAACAGATTTTGTTGAACATGTAATTTACATACATATTGCGGAGAAATATATAAATAATTTTAACAAAAAAACTTTTATTTTTTTCATATCATTTTATCTACTAGCTAAGTCCTACTCTTCGGCAAAGCTGCTGAAAAATAACAAGTGTGTTATTAACTGTACTGTACAGTGTATTATTTTCGTGTTTACTTCTAGATAATGATGTATTTTACTATATTGTTACCCAATAAATCCATGTATATTGAATTGTGCGTTTAAAGGGAATCTAGCGACACAGCCAAACAGTCTTTTATTGAGAGATCTGAAAAACTTGCAAAAAGGTGAAAGACTTATCAAAATCGGATGATAAACAAAAAAGATATGACCATTTGAAGGTTGTTCTAAAATGGATACCGGAGTTGCCATTTTTAAAACCATGACGTCATAGTTCCATATGGCCATATATGGAATATTGATAATATCATTTAAAGCAAAGCAAATCACTGCAAATGAATGCAAACTCCTTAACTGGTCATATAAAACGTTATTGCCATTAGTTTTACATATTCTTCAAACAGTTACTTTAATTGTTGCCCCTATAAATGAGTAAATGTTCATATTTATCAATATTCCATATATGGCCATTTAGAACTGTGATGCCAGAGCTGTAAAAATGGCGGCTGCCATATCCGTTTCAACTGAACCTTCAAACGATCATATCTTCTAATAATAAAGATTGTTTGGCTGTGTCGCTGTATTCCCTTTAACTACTTAATGAACCCTAAAGGACACGGACAGTGGCGTAGCTGCACTAAGGTCGCAGGCCCGGGCCTTCAGGGAAACGAACATTTTGGAAAACCAAATCTGCAATAAAATCTGCGACGGGGGAGGTGTGTCTAATTAAAATTAAGCAAAAACATGTATGTTTTAGCATTTTAAATGCATCTCGAAATTGCACCAGAAGGCGCCAGAAACACTATATTTATCAAAATTGTTCTGGGGAGGATGCCCCCAGGCCCTACTAAAGTGCTCAGAAATTAAGCGGGCGTGCAGCTTCAAAAAGGTCAGCTAGGCCCCTGACGGACAATCTTGATTTGTTTTTCAAATTTCGCGGCGTCTAATCAGTTTTTTCATTACTTGCATTTGAAAAGAGAAAAGCAAATTGTCTTTTGTATATAACTAATTGTTGGTCATACTTAAATAATAATATACACTTCTCAAAACTGCTAACTACACCGCTCACGTTTTGGGTTATATATATCGATGGGTTGAATGTTTTTCAATAAAATAAAAAGGAAATACCAATTCAATCATTTTTACATCATTTCATTTTATTTTTTTCATGGGCAATGCTAGAACTAAACCACAATAAGCAATTACAAACGACCCATGTAAACACTAAAGTCACACTTTTCCCATATCCACATGTAGATATGGGAAAAGTGTGACTTTAGTGTTTACATGGGTCGTTTGTAATTGCTTATTGTGGTTTAGTTCTAGCATTGCCCATGAAAAAAATAAAATGAAATGATGTAAAAATGATTGAATTGGTATTTCCTTTTTATTTTATTGAAAAACATTCAACCCATCGATATATATAACCCAAAACGTGAGCGGTGTAGTTAGCAGTTTTGAGAAGTGTATGTACCGTATTATTATTTAAACCTAAGGGAGGCTAACGAAGACAAACTGAAAACTCCAAATGTTTGGCCTTTTATTTAATTATATGCAAGCAGCTTTAAAGTGAAAATCAAACTAGATAAGTAAACCGAGGTGCTATTTTAATGCTTAATTAATCTACTGAGGGAACAAAGATTAGCAAGGTTTTGTTGCACCCTGGAAATAATACATTTTTGGTTGTAAAATCAAGAAACTACTGCCATAGACACAATATTTTATTTAAAACACATCAATAACAGTCGAACATCTCAATGACGTAACGAATAAATGAACGTAAGGGTCTAGCCCGTAAACATGTAAAGTCCAAAATGTCAGTATATGTGTATGTATATATATACAGTATTATTTCATCTAAAAAACTTGCTAAACTTTTTTCTCTCAGTATACTACCAGATTACCGTGTGTTCCTTTTCAAAATTTGCTATAAAAGATATTTGACTATATTGATTGCGAAAAAAAATCTAGAGTAGAAGGGATTTAATCAATGTATGCAAAACTGAAATTTTAAAGCGATAATAATCAGAGACTGGACCTTTTTAGTACACAGGATTATGGAATGAGACTAAATCTCGTAAATTCGTTGCCGTTGTGAAATTTACGCGAAACTTCAGCCGCCATCTGTGTTGGAAAATGACACGGAGATTTCTCCAATAAATGATTATAACAATATTGCAAATATATCAATTTTTGTCGATGCTCACGTATTATTGTTTCGCAGATTGGTCATAAAAGTGTTTTTCTTTGTTTATGTTATGTTTTAGTTACTTTGTACATGTAATACAAAATCACGGACATATTTCGTCAGCAAATGTGATTGATCGGTACACAACGACGTGTATACTAAAACGGTCCTATACTAGTTCACCGGCTGTCGTGTTTTGTTTCCTAAAATGCATTTATTAAATTGTTTACCCGATATTATCATTCTCATTTCAGGACAGGTAATAAACATTGTCAATTGTCACTCATTTCAAGTTGGTGAAAGCAATACACAGACAAACAAGAGTGAAGATACTTTGCATGGTGGAGCAAAATGTACAGGTTGGGCTCTTCTGTCATGCTTTTAGATTAGTTTAAACGTATTTATTTTACATCGATTGTAACGAAAACTTATTTTAATCAGTCGCGATGTCTTCCTGGGTAAAAACAGTACTTTGCACGACAATGACATTTCCCCGCTTCAGGTGAAGTTCACAGAGGCGCACACCTGAGCGACGTTATTGTGGAAGATCTAATTCCTCATGCGTTTTTATATTTGTTGTACATACATTTGGCATGTAAACACATACATGTTCGTTAAGGAGAACATTAAGACACAGAATTGTTCATTATGACTGATAAAAAATCAAGCTTTTTTCAACAAATTCAACAGATTCATAAACGTATCTCCAAACCCCTGAGTACCTAGTCACGAGTGCTAGTATTCAAAGTTAAAAGCCCGTGAGTTCATTTATATAAAAAAGAAGAACTGATTTGTGTTTTTTCCTTTTACCGAACAAGGTTCGAATTAAATCTAACGCTTTGTTAAAATTTGAAAAAAGTAGGGAATTTCAGTTTGTTACGAGCCAAGCTCATGCGATCTTTGTGTCAGTTTCATTCAACTCTAAACCGTTTCAAAAATGTTTTGAAACTCTATGTATCATTAAAAGTTGTGTCACGCAACTCACTTGGAATATAATGTTTAGAGTGAAGGTCAGGGCTAAAGGTCTTACATTTTATATGTGTAGTCCACACGTGTTTAACCTCCAGAAATAATAAGACGAACCGTATGTGTGTGTTAATTTATGCACACAATTCGAGGTCATGAAATGTTCATGTCCAGTCTTGTTATTTTGCAGTAGACCGTAAAGGGGTCATTTCACCAAGGATTGTTTTTTTCCAATCGGCCCGATCTGGACCAGATTGTCCCCGATCAATCAATTTTTTGATCTGCCCGATTGTCGTCCTGAATCGCCTCCAATCGCCCCCTTTTTTTGACCCGATTGAGTCCCGACCAATGGACCATGGCGGGGGGACGATTCTCGGACGTTCCTCGCGCGATCGACACGTTTCGGGCGCGCAAGTATGCGAAAGTTCGCACAAGTACCCGCAGGTACACGGCAAAGGCCCGGCAAAGGCCCGGTAGAGACCCGCTTCTCGCGCGCAAGTGAGCGATCTTCGCGCGTTGTTCGGCCGAGAGAGGCCGAAAATGGGCGATCCCGGCTCGAGAGAGGACGCTTGAGTTCGATTTCCGCCGTTCTTCCGCCGTTCTTCGCGCGAGAGTGGCCGAATGTAGGCGTATGTTGACGCAGGTAGCCGAAAGTAAACGGTCTTCGGACGATTTAAACGATCTTCGGACGTTCTTCGGCCGACCAAATTTGCCTAGATCGGCCGGAGATCGGTGTTTTTAAAGGCCCGACTATATAAACCGCTCAGATCGAAGCCGTTCATCACTTTCTGACCAGCCAGGGAAGGTCATGGACCAACAAGCAGTGCTGGGGCTTGTTGTAGCTCTACAACTTCGTTCTGCCATAGCACAGCAACATGTTATTACATTAGGAAATATGCTGTGGAGGAGGCCAAGGACCAAGAGAAAATATGCCAAAAAGAATTAAGTTTTTGTGACTTTTTAAAGGATTTTCAAGTGTTTTGTTTCAGTACCTGTTCTGAGAAAAGTGTGCAGTTTTTATTTTATATTTGGTTTATAATTCTCTTGCATTGGTATTAATTTGTAAATTTATTATTATTTATAATAATTTTGAGTAAATATATGTCTTGCTGTTGTATTTAGTAACAATTAATTCTTTGTGATATTTTAAAGGATTTTTAAATGTGTTTTGTTTCATTAAAACTACGCACGACCCTCGGTAGAGAGCTGCAGAGGCTATACGAAAGCTCCAGAGGGCGGGCGAGACAAGGGGACCTTCAGGGGACCCTCGGACGACCAAGACGACCCGGGCCGACGGTTTTTGATCGGCTACTGTTTTTCAACATTTTTAAAAACAGTAGCCGATCACTTTTTCGGTACCCGACCCTCGGAGGACTGAGGCGATCGCGCCAGATCTTCCCCCGAATGTATAGGGTAGTGCGGGACAGTGCTCGCACGTTCCCGATTATTTTCGCAAAAATGCGGCCGATCGACCAGAAAAAGGATCGGGTACTCTCGGGACCAAAACAATCCTTGGTGAAATGACCCCTTAACTAAGATGAATTTGCACTATATAAAAGGAAATTAGAGTTGGACATCAACATAAATAGAAAACATTGTTCTTCTCTAATTCTGTTTTGCATAGTACAAAATACTTGGTTTAATCGTTTTGATATATTTTATACATCACTTCATCTCATGTATGAGAGCCATTTATACAAGTAAAGCGTTCTCATGGGACTTTGTCCCCAGGATTCATATTGCCTAGTGCCTAACAGAAATGAACGTTTTATCCATTACAGGCGCATCGAATTCTAGTTTGTCCAAAAATGAAATCGGGTTGCTCATTGTTAGGAACATACTTAACAGCAGGGATCAACATATGACATTAAATGAGCTCCAAATTGCCGTGAAAGATGTCGTTAAAAGCGAAGCGGCAAATTCATTTAAGGACTTGTGTGCGTGGCCTTTGGAAGACTTCCTTACGTTGAATAAAAACGTGTTTGACGTCACCAACAAACGACAGGGTAAAATAGTCCGGCTTCGAAAACAAAAATTAAAAAAGGAGAAAGTTAAAGAAGACGAAAGTGTCACGGAATCAAGCGACACATACGATGCTGCTGCAGTCGAAATCGAACAAGTTGCAGACGCGTCTGCACATACCATCGACGTACCTGCTGTCACCACCGATAATGACAAGCACAAGGAATGGATCGATGTTAAACGAAAACATGCTCCCAAGAAACAACAATGTATGTATTTTCCAAACACAGAAGATTTTGACAATACTATTGGTTATCAGGTAGACCCTATGATAGACACGTTCAAAACACTGATAACGAAACAAGAATCTAGTGATCTTTTATTTATATCTTCCCATCATGTGTATATATCCAATCCTATTAGATTCCAACAAGATATAATAAGCATGTGGAATACACCTCAAAGGGCAAAATCTTACATTATCATTGGGGTCAATGCAGAGCAATTTCTTCCACACAGTTTGGTGGGAACTGACAAAGATGTGGTCGAAATGTTCTATGAAGATCTATTTGACAATAGCTCTTTTACAATGAAACCTCTGTACAAATACTTCCGAATAAGGTATGATTCAAAGGTGTTTGGTTTGATAGAAGTATGTTCCAGCTGCGGTCAAGGGCAACCGATAATCGTCAAACGAAGCATGGCATGCGGAACTATAACACTTAAAGAAAACGAATTGTGGTATAGAAAGGGAAGATCTAATGTTGTTTGTCAACCGTCGGACTATACAATCGGTTCTATTTATCAATGGTTTCTTGGCTCAGCTCTAGAAAAGGTATTGTCATGTCAAACCAAAGTTGAAAAGAAAGCAGCAAGTGGTGATGGGCCTTTTGAGAAAGACGAGGATGTAAACAGGAAAGTTAATTTAGAAACTGACAACACAAAACCACACAATGTAAAGAACTTCAATCAGTTTTGGACTGGCGTTCACGCTTTCAAAAAAGGGCATTTTGTTTTATTAGCTGGAGACGTTACAAACAGCATTTGCAATTTAGCTGGTCTTTCGCTCGTACCGTGGATTGCTGTCTATGATTTCGATGTATTCAGCGTATCAAATGGACTTTTTAATGCTGTTCAAGACTCGTTAGAAGAAAGACGACACCTACGATTGGGGACGTATCAGGAACCACCGCAGAGCATATCAGAACGTGGAACATGGTGGTGCTTTATGAGGGGTCGAAGAGAGACACCTGAATCGCGCACTGACCTAGACGGCGAGGTAGAGAATCATCACGTATGGTTCAAGCAGGTGAAGTATGGACTGAATGAAAACTGCGAACAGCTTGCCAACTTCTCGAACGATTACACAGTTTTGACAATTGTGATTATCTGGCCAAAGGATGAAGAGTTGGCACCTTTCATTCTGAAATATCTGGACAGATTGGTTGATACGCTATCTTACACGCCAAACATTGTTATTTGCATGCACCAAGACGCCTCTACCGAAAAGGGAAAGAATCGACTGAAAACATGTTGTGATGATTATAATGAATGTATCCAAATTTGCAAAATGGACTTCGGAAATCTTTGTAATGGAATAAAAAACCACATTGGTACTGAGAGCGGAACTAACGGTGCATATGAATTACCAAAGGCTGATGACTGCCTCTCATCACCTATCACCGATAAAGATGCGACATGGCTTCGAGAAGATCTAGAGGTTCTTTACTTAGAAAATCCATACACTAAATGTTCGTCGGATGAATCCGCGTTGAACGAAGAGGTCAACAACTTTTACAAAGGCGGAACACTGCACTGGTTTGCATGGTATGAATGTGGCGAGGGAAGTATTGACATTGATAGAGATATTCTGAAACAACTCGAAGACCTGATAAATCCACATCTAGAACATTTTAAAACGTCTGTCATTACTGTACTTCACGCCCCAGGCTCAGGCGGTTCAACATTGGCGCAAAGAATTCTCTGGATGTTCCATCGTCGAATTCCTTGTATACACGCAAAACTGGGTACCATTTCGAAGTCGAAAGATTTATGTAGCAAAGTTTCATTCATATATGAAAGAACACAGTTACCAGTGCTGTTGTTAATTGATGGAGAAGAGGCGTCGAAAGTAAAATGCCTCGTTAACGTTTTGAAATATACCATCATACTGTACGTCAAAAGGTACCCTTACAGGCAACCAAGCAACTCCTTACACAAAGATCAAGTTTTCCTCAGAGGAGCTGTTTCGGAAAAAGAGGCAGAAAAGTTAGCTTCAAAGTTGGGAGAAAGATGTAGTGCAAGCAAACGAAGAGCGCTTGAGAAACTCCGAAAAGAAGTACAGAGCAAAATTACACATCAGTTGTATGAGTTCGGAATGACCGTGCACCACCACGAATTCAAAGGCATAGTTTCGTACGTCAAAGGTTACTTGCAGTTAGATCAAAATCCGAACAGAAGAGACCTACTGCCCTGGCAGCGTTGTCTTGGATATCTCGCGCTGGTGTACTACTACGGCCAAACTTCGGTTCCTTGCCAGTTTTTTGCTGCACTATTCAACAAGCCACCAAACTATATAATGTCCCTTGAGGAGGATTTCCCACATCCTTCCACGGAATTTATAGTATACGATACCAATGAAAGGAGAAAAAACAATTTACGGATTTGTCATTACGAGGTAGCAAAGGAAATACTGGAGCAAATACTATCAAGGCACGTCAAAACAAACGAAAGTAGTTTGAGAACAGATCGTCTTGGAAATAATGCATGCAAATGCCTGGCAGCTTTTTGCAAAGAATTCGTTGAATATGCCAGTAAGAAGAAGACAAAAAGCAGTACCCTTTCAACAACAATCAGATACATTTTGACAAAGACTTTTATCTATAGAGACGAGAAAGATATGGGAGAAAATGAAGAACAGTTAAGAAGAAAACCAGTCCTGTCCAAATTGATGATTGACATTCCAGCAGGAAAACCATTGTTTACCGAAAGATTGCAAGTTCTGGAGCATATTTCAAATTCATTTCCCAACGACCCAAACTTCCTAGCAAATGTTGGCCGCTTTTATGCGTTTTGTAGACCCGACGAGGAAGAGAAGGCAGAGTCGTGCTTTCAGACGGCAATTGCACTATGTGAAACGTTGAATAAGGGAAAGGATTTAGACGATCTGGATGATGGGATGAAATCTTCACTGATGCAAATCTACCATATGTATGGTATTGTTAAACACAGGCTGATAACAAAGTACACTGGGCGTTCTCAGAAAGATACAGTGAAGATGATGGAGACGAACGACCTTTTCAATGAAAGGATCAGAGAATTGATGGAAATAGCAGAAATCGCATGTGATTTCTTTACGAAAAGCAGAGATGTCACGCCTCGGTCACACGATGTATATGCTTACGCGTATACAGGCGAGATACAGGTACGCCTTCAAATTTGTGATTACGTGAAGAGACATTTCTCACCGATATCTGAAGTGGAGTCCATATTTAAAGAGTTCCTTCATTCAGGTGCTCTAAGAACTCTAAGGACTTCGTTGAAAATAGCATTTCTGCGATCGAAAATTTGATTTTAGAATGCTATAGGGATGTAGAATTGATGGCGGAAGATTTAGCGTCTCTACGAAGGCTGGTGCAGTGGTACAATGAATTATTTAAAAAGCAAGTACTTCCAGAGGAATACCTTGGAGGAAAAGACGAAGTGAAAACAAAACGACTGAAAATAGCAACAAAGAAACTACAATTCGGCGGGACAACTCAAACTCTTAGTGGCATCGAAAACATCAGTGATGAGAACGTAATAGATGAGATCATTTGTCTGTATGAAGAAATTTTCAGCGATGTTCAGTGTGGCGTTGGAGGTGTCACAAAAAAAGAGATAGAACACGACTACAGAGAATGGATTTTTGCCATTCGCCATGAGCGTTTCAAGAAAAATTATTCTCTAGAAGACGTCTTGCTTCATGTTCAAAACTGGCATGAATTTGTCCGATCACCCATGTCCACGTTTTACGTGTTCATTTTGAAGAGTATTCTAGGTTTCGGCACGGGTACAACTCCGGGAAAGACGGACTGTCTTATAGATGCAATCGCTCTGAAAGAAGACATGATGAAAATGAATCGTTTAATAATACGGCCAAAGTACCCTAGAGAATGGCTGGGGAATGGCGGAGTCGGAATCAAAATACTCAAATCCGCCAACAGGCAAGTTGGCATTTGTCTAGAGGAAAGAGAACAAGTCAGAAGTTTGTCTGGGATGGCTGTTTGTAAAGGCACCATTTGTCATCCAAATACGAACAAGGTGGGTGGATACATCGACTTTGATTTAAATGTAGGTTCCGCAAAAGTGTTCTTCATACCAAAAAGGGCTATCCTCACCGGATCACGATTTGTTGGGAAACGAGTTCAATTCTATCTTGCGTTCACCATTGAATGTGGATACGAAGCTTTCGACGTTAAACTTCTGAAAAGGCATGGCTGCTGCACATGTAGTGGAACTGTAGAATTCACTAGCATTGACACGTCCCTGCCCTGCTCATGTGGACATCTGGTACACAAAGACACCATGAATGAGATTCAAGCGGATTCAGAAAACTAACAAACAACACAGTTTATGTGAAGGTATACCAAACTTAAGAATATCAGGAATTCGATATTCATGTACTTTGAATCATACCATAGTATATTACTCTTAAAACGTACGAATAAAGTGAAATTTATATTCCTGATTGTGTGTAAATGTTGGATATTCAGTACAGTCATCAACACATAAATAAAAACAAATTGGGGTCTACCTTAAAATTAAAATAGATAAAAGCCATGGCATGTAAACAAATGCATAGAACACAGATGCTAACTGCTCGACAAAAATGAATACATTTTAAAATTTTGTTCAAATTGCCGGTTTTGGTGTATTTCCGCATGTAAATTATATCCGTCATCTTGTCTCGTATTATAAAATTAAACTATGTATAGTATACATCGAGTATAATAGTAGCTGTATATATCATTTATCAAGTGTTGTACAAATCACACAGATGCAAAGTTGCTATATGCTATTTTATCCAAAATGGAGTGAAAATGAATCGTTGTGTTTTAGATAATTGATTTTGCTTGAACTTAAACATGTTAAACCCTTGAAATATGTGTGCACAGGGAGCAGTACATATATGATTACAATTTGCATGTTCTTAAATTGTGTTATTTGCATATGCTTATTAACAAGTATGTTCTGCTCAGGTTGAATGAAAATGTCGCTAAAAGTCAAATATGTTTGCCCATTTAAAAAGCTTAAGGCAAAAACGTAGCTAAATGATAACCAAACGCCATTGGTAAAGGGTGGGACTGTATGGAGCCTTTTTCCTATGGATTTAATGTTGGCTTAACATTTACTTAACATGCACATTTGCTGCGACCATTGTATGTTGTTAGTAAAGTTACTTATATGCTATATAATACGGTCCAGTATAATTGAAACCTTGGTTCATGGGTTTAAATTTTCTTTAACTGGGAGCTTAGGGGCCTTGCTGGATCAGTTTTACATAGAGTTATAGAGAAGAAGTTAAACAATCTTCTTCTCCGAAACTACAACAGATCTTGATCAAGGCTTAATATTTATTATTTATTACCAGCTTATGGATCCTCTACCAATTTTGTTCGAATGGTGACCCTGGGGTCAAATTTGGCCCCGCCCGAGGGGTCCCAGTTTTACATAGACTTATATACAGGGAAAAACTTTAAAACTTTTCTTCTCTGAAACTATAAGAGTCAAAGAAATATAAAAAGATCGGACAGGGAAAGTAGCTTTCAAGGAGGTTTAATATTTTGTATTGGTCCTCTACCAAGTTTGTTTGAATGGTGACCCTCTGATCAAATTTGGCCCCATCCCAGGGGTCACATGTTTTACATAGTCTTATATAGGGAAAAACTTAAAAAATCTTCTTCTCTAGTAGATATTCGTATTTATAAAGAGTCAAGGCCATGATTTATACTAATTAAAAAAAATCCGAAAACATTTCTTCCACTCGAGGATAATTCGGCGGGGAATATCAGTTCATCGAATTATTTGCTTGTTCTATCTTGTTTTAGAGACATACACAGTCTATGTAAATGTTTAAACTACAGAATGTAGAAGAAATAGTTTGTTTTTAGCAGTATTTTAATATTTTGCTATTTGGTTTGGCTAATACTTTATGTAAATTCCATTGCATGAACAATAAAATGCCTATAGAAGAGGGGAGACATTTAAATATTGAACGAAATCTACGTACGTGTACGCTTTGTAACGATAATTTGTTGGGTGATGAGTTTCACTATCTATTTATTTGTACAAATAAATATATCAGGCAATATTTTTGTAAACATCCACATTCTGTTAATTTAAAATATGATTTGTACAAATAAATATATCAGGCAATATATTTGTAAACATCCACATTGTGTTAAATATGATTTGTTGAATAGCAAGGGTCCAGATTTTGTGAACTCATTCTTAAAACTTGTAAATAACTGGTCTGCATACATTTGTGTATACGTATGAAGTAGAAGCTGTTTATTTGATCTCATAGTATATAGATATTTGCCATACACATGTATCTAATGCATATAATATAAACTTATACACCCATTCTCCCTAGTCTATACTTAGTATATTGAACTATATTAGCCATAATACATTACTATATATTCATTATTCATTCCTGTCTGTTCAGTCATGTATAGATTGGTGGTTGGTTATGTGACGGTTATGTGATTAGTTGTATTATTGTTCTGTTTTCTGCACAAAGTAATATGTGTTATGGCAGATGCTCTTAATGAGCCTTGAATAATAAATCAACTTGAAACTTGATGTCGGCTGTTAAAAGATATATATGTATAAGAAAAAAGATAACCACCAGAAATTATTTTTGGGCAAAACATGTGGGTTGGGGTTGGATTGGTTATTAAACAATTACAGGCATTAAGATACAGTACGGTACTTAATGCAAGTTTTGAAGAAAAACATATTGCGATAAACTCGCCTGTGATAAAGTCAAACACCCTATTTTCAATGTGTTAGAACCTTTGAATTTGTTAACAGTTAAACTTGTTAATTTCCAAAATTAAGTAGCCAGATTTACATAAAAGTATCTCATAACGTTTTGTATTGTTTTGTTGCGTTGTTCAGATTCGTTAAAATATAACACATAACATATGGTGCTTCGGCAAGTTTATGGACTTGACAGTCAAACAGGGAATGTTATTTGGACCGAAGCGAAGGTTCATTTGCAAGAGTATGGTTCATATGCAAGTTTTCAATCCATGTTGCATTCTAGGTCTGACTTCCAAAAACTTGCATTTGGACCGAAGGACCATATACTGTTTGTTTAATATAAATAGATTCTTTCAATATTTGAGCAATTTGGGTGATTTAAGAACTGAAAAAGACGAATAATTAACGTCATCAAAAAGTAATTACCAGATATTGATGATTTGCACCAGGACCTGTTTATCGTCTATCTACAGTCTCTGCCTGCACGAAAACAATGCTCATACTATTCTTGAGATGAGTGTGTGATTATGTAAATGGCTTGAATTGATTGGCCTCGCAACTGCTTCAGTGTTAACTGAACGTATTTGACATCCTATATTTATGGCATTATCACTGAATTAAATTAAATGTTGTATTTATTGTCTTATATGTGTTCTGTGAAAGCTACATTTTATACATGCTTTTACTGCATTACAAAATAAAGCAATTTGTTATTGACACGTTTATTCTACAGTATCCTCTTCTTTGTATCGCCATTGGTAGCATTGAACATATAATTTATTTTTTTGTATAAATAAATACTACAGGCCTGCCAAAAAAAATTAACTCAGAATCCTGAGATTTTTAAAATATATTTTAAAACGCGTGAAGAACATTTTTAAATAACAATTTTAGCCTGTGACTTGATTTTTGCATTTTTTTGTTTTTAAAGCGCAAATTTAAATTATGTATCCAATTAATACTGCATTGTTTGATATATAGTTATAGAAAATTATAAGTTAGCATATTATAGGTTATTGAATTTGTATGACTAAATATTAGTTGGAACGAGTTGTTTTGGCAAAGGACGACGAGCTTGCGAGTCGTCTTGCGCCAAAGCAACGAGTTCCAAGTAATATTTAGCTATACAAATTCAATAACCTTTTTATTGTATACTTTCATATTGTTCGATCAATGCTTATTGTATGACTATTACTTTTCATTATATTTGTGTTATTTTTATAGCTTTCGATGAAATTCCTATAATGTCATTCAGTTTCATTTTGTGTGGCATTCTCGCCCTCGATCGATACTAGTATCATCTTTCGTGTTTGGCACTTGGAATTACGGGGGAAAAAGTAGTCCGGTCGGGTGATTTGCATATATATAGCTAGGGACCAAAACCCAGGTTTTAGGACCCAGTCTAGACGCGCCGGACAAAAGCACCAAACTTTCCTCTAATGTGTGTTTCATATTTCTATGTATTTTTAAAAGGGTCCCCAAAGGTTCGTGAATCCCTAAATGTATAAGGATTATATGCACACCGAATTACCGCACAGCGGATGAAGTCCTGAAAAATCAGGAGGGCACCTGCCGAATATCAGTGATGAATTTGAAAAATTCGATATGACGTCAGTATGTTTGTGTGGATGATTATTTTGCGCGAAACGACGTCGACGTCGGATGACGTCATTAAAAACGTCAAGCGATTTTCTAACGTTTGTTTGCCATTCGATAACGTTAAAAATAGTGGGTGAGTGACCATTTCAATTATTTTATCAATTTCTGCCACACAAGGTTGAACAAAAACACGTCGTTTTTTTTGTTGACACTATAGGCAGGATTCCGTTGAAAGGAGTTCCTTATTTCTATTTCGCGGCTCTTAGCAAGCACGAGAACAGGTTCCAGTGCAATATCAATGTGTGCAATATCGTAGAATATTGCACACTTAATTCAATGCAAACTAAACGGGACAATATGAAAGTATACAATAAATCAACATACACACAAATGGTTTGTCTAAGAGAGAACTTTGAAATTATATTAAAAAGACTTGTTTTAATTTATACCACAACTGTCTTTTTTCATGGAAGTGCACATAATATTCTACACAGATATTGCTAAATGCAAATACAAAGTCTTTATCCTCTTAAACAAATTATAATCATAGTACACGGCAGCATCTATAATAGTGATACCACACAGACGGAGTCCAATGCAGGAAATGGTTGATAAACTGAGACAATAAAGCTGTTATTTCATGAACATTTTGTTTTGATGGAAAATCCGGAGAATATGCACTTAAATCTGCAGATCCGGAGAGTAAATGAAAAATCCGGATTTTATTCGGAGATTTGGCAGGCCTGATACTAAAACGGGGATCCCTTGATAACAACGAAAGCAAACAAGATAGAAAAGTAGATTAGATTAGACCTCTCGGTTTCTGGATGATATATTGAGCATTGTCAAATCTTTCTTTTTTACTATGGTTAATAATATCTACCCTAAATAACTTAAACAAAGCTAATATTTCTGATACTGTCGCTAATTTTCTCGATTTTTACATCTCTCGATTGAAAATCAGTGAGTCATAAGGAAACTCTAAAACAAGAGAGATGTTTTATGACTGACGTTGTTAATTAACCCACTAAGACGGCGATGTTCCCTGGACATCTTTTGATGTGGTATACGTTTCTCAACTTATTCGTTTTTCTAGAGCGAGGACTTTAATATTCGTAACCGTTGAACAACTAACAGTTTGCTCCATTAAGGCTACCGTTACCATAAACTTCAATAAAACTTTGCAAATATGTATTAGAATATAAAAGCAATTTATGTAACTTAACTCTTCTGCGACTAGAACTATCACAATTCGACTTCTACGTTTTTGGTCAACATCACTTTCATACAATCTTTGTTAATTTAATTGAATGGATTTATAGTCGTACCAACAGCTAAGGTCATATGGCGACTTTCCAGCTTCCACTGGTGGAGCAAGACTCCAGGTGCCCCTCCGGGTAATTTTCGTGCACGGGCGGGCACCTGGGTAGAACCACCGACGTTCCGCATGCCAGCTGGATAGCTTTCTCACATAAAGATTCCTACGCCCCTGAGGGATCGAACCTACAGCGGTGAGGGGCAAGTGATTTCAAATCAGAGACTCTAACCACGCCACGGACGCCCCCAATCTTTGTTTTATCAAAAGAGGTTAGGACGCTATCACTTCGCAACTCACTGCATGTTTAGCGGTTACACTCCTATTGTTTGGGGTGCTTGTTATATATCACTAGAATTGGTATTTTTAGTGGTAATTAAAAATACCTTAGTTTTGAAAATCGGTTGAGAAATAAATATTTTGCAGCCCAAATGATTTTTTGATCGGGCTTTTCCCATGTAAATTCCTTGTTGTCGGGACAGCTGAAAATTAAGAAATTTCAAATAACTTCAGTCAGCCTTCATAAAACTGTCGTTGTGTCTTAATTTATGAATATCCAACAATTTAAAACCGTTTTTGGATAAACATTCTAAAAAAAAATTATTTATTAAATTTTTCATGCAGTAGAATTTTGCATTGAAAATGCCCCATCAAAAAGAACTTTCGCACATGACATTTTTATTTCTCAACCGATTTTGAAAAGTAAGGTATTTTTATTTACCACTAAAAATGTTTGTTTCACTGATATACAGCTTATTTAGGTACGAGATGTATTTTGTCTGAAAAGTCCAAACACCCTTTGGCTGAAACAAGTGCCCCAACCAATAGGAATAAACCGTACTTTTGGACATTTTGCCAGTTTAGAGATAATGACCTGTAAATAATCCAAGGGTCATGGGAGGGATTTCCAGCAGGCAGTGCTGCAGATGATGTTTATTGCGGTTCATGATGAAGCCTCATATCATCAGACTTTCACAGTCCACAACAGAGGCATGACGTTTACAAGGATTGATACACAAGATAATTTAAAATGATTTTTTTTGACAATAAACAGAGAATATTATGTCAGTGCCTTTTACTATCAAGTTTATTAGGCGAGGCTTAGAAAACGAAAATGGCGAGGCTCAGCCGAGCCATTCTTCGTTTTCGTGCCGAGCCTAATAAACTTGATAGTAAAAGACACTGACATAATATTCTATTTATCATGTAGATTATCCACATTTTTTTGTATGAATTACTATTATTACCTATTTCTCAGAATGTTACGCTTATCGAGGACGCCGCTATGTTGTTGTTTTTTATTTGTTTTATGACGTCAGGCATCGTTACGTGCATGACGTCAGATATCGTTACGTACAATAAACGCCGAGGGATTCCGCATTGATTTGCTCTATTGGTCATTGCCTAATAAAGCAAAATTTAATAGTTCACCCCTTTATTAGGCAGAAAAGTGCATATCTGCATGATAAACTCTAATCACTGTACAATTTATTTTTTATGCATTTGATTTTCCTTACATTTCATTACATTGTAGTATATTTTTTTAAAAGTCTAATATATGTTATTTCACACACACTTAATATACAATGAATAGTCACAGCAGAATGAGATACATATAATATATACTGAACCAAACAGCTAATAACGCACCAGTAGACAATACCTTTAATATATGAACTTATTATATGCCGACTGGTACCGTTGGAGACAGGTGATTTGAATGATTTTTTTTTAATTTACAGTCGTTATTGTCAAGATATTTGTCTCGTTCAGAATGAAATTTGTTTTGATTTATTGATTGTTATTATTGCGATATTAAAGGTATTGTCTGCTGGTGCGTTAGCTGTTTGGTTCAGTATAGTTCATTACATTTTTATACGCCCGTTTGAAAAACGGAACATACTAAGGTAAGGGATCGTCCGTCTGTACGTCCGTCAGTCCATCCGTAAACAATTTACATTCCGCACGATATTGCCAAGGTCAAGGTCACAGTGACCTTATATGGAAATATGGCATTCCGGATGATAACTTCAAAACCATAAACCTACACTCATGAAACTTCATAGATATATTGCCCTAGGTGAGAGGAGGATCTCTATTGTTTTTGGGTTCAGTAGGCCAAAGGTCAAGGTCACAGTGATATTATATGGAAATATGGCATTTTGGATGATAACTTCAAAACCATAACACCTACACGCATGAAACCTCACACAGGGAAATTCCTAGCGGCGACCTCGGAAAGCAAAAGGTCGCGTTAACAATAAATGTTGTGTTTGTTTGTAACAGACAGAAGTCGCACGTGTTTTAATGTCTATTGCGTGGGGTTCATTACACTTCACGTAATACCAGGGGCCCCGTCCCGTTTGGTTACGGGGCAAAGAATAGGGCCACTGCAGATCCCGTTGGAGGGGAAGGCAGAGTGGTAGAACACCCAACCCCACCAACCCAAATTCATGTTCGTTTTATCATTTTTTGTTCATGCTCATTAAAGGTCTTCATCATGACCCCTGCATTGTTTCAGGTGCCATCTCGCTCATATCACTAGAGCAGTGGCAGAAAAACTATAACGTGGCTCCAGCGTAAATGGAGTGTCTACAATATAATTTGCAGCAACTCTGCAGTTCAGGGTGAGAAGGTTCTAGGCCCATTCACCACGTTTTATCTCGATGTACATGGAGAATGAGCCTGGCATGTTCATTCCTGTTAGGCGCCATATAACCTTTCATGTGTTGGTGCGCCTTTAAACCCCAATTCAATTCAATTCTTCTTTTTTTCTTTGTTTTACTTTAAAAACCTTTATTGGGGATACGACACAGATAAGGTTTAGGCTTACGGTTGTGAAATCACAAATGTTCAGCGATATCTTTAACGTGCACCAGTAATGACTCTCCCTTTAATATAATTGACGGCTTTACACTTGAAAGAAGGCATAGTTACATAAAACGTGCACGAGTAAACTACTGCGGGAGTATGTTTTAAAGGATCCCTATTGGTTTACGGTCAGTAGGCTAGAGGTGAATTGAATTGAATTGAATGTTGTTTAACGGCTCATCAACACAGTATAGGTTATTTAGAGCCGCTCCAGAGAGAGGGGAAGGATACATAGGAATCCGGGAACCTGCCCTACTCTTATTATCGAATAGATTCCTATGGTTCTTTAACGTGCTCGGAGGATAGACCGATACACGGGACCGCCCGGTTTACGTCCCCATCCGACGGACGGGGCTAAGGGAAAGTGTCTTGCCCAAGAACACACCGACGGAACTCAGTGGCACCACCCGGGGCCTCCGGTTACAAATCCGCCGCGCTATATATGGAAATACAAATTCTGAATGATAACTTTGAAATCACAACACCTCCACTCATGGAACTTCATTGATACATTGCCTAGGTGAGAACAGGAACCCTATTGATTTTTGGGTAGCTAGGTAAAAGGTCAAGGTCACCATGATCTTATATTAAAATTCACATTTTGCTGAATAACTTCATAATATTTTCACTCATGAAACTTCCTAAGAGTAATTTGTCCTTGTTGAAAAGAAGAACCTTATTGTTTTGGGTGTCAGAAGGTTAAAGGACAAGGTTACCAGGCCCTTTTAAAGTTTTTTTGTTAGAAGGTCAAAGGTCAAGGTCATGATGACCTTTAACATAAACTAACATAATAACTTTAAAGTAACGGGCGTAATTCCCCGTTAGGCGGCTCTCTTGTTTCTCTCGAAATGGTACCTAAATTCTAGTCCACATTCTGATTGTAGTAAGCACTTGGTGTTGTTGCATCTGTATGATATAATGTGTCACAGGAGTCTAAGATAATTATTAAAGGTATACACTTCATATGTTTAACATAAGTAAATTGTTAATTGTTATTCAGTCCAAACAAACTGATGAACATTGAAACCAAATTCGTGATTTCCAAACTGTTTGCTCCATTCTATGGATAAGATATTTCTAAGTAAAACAAGTATTTTCATTTTAGAAAAAAAAAACAGTTTGTGTAAATGGCGAGGCTCGCCCTAAATGGGCTAAGCGAATCCATTGGTATGCTTTACGCTAGTATGTCGCTGGATAGGTTGACTGCGCTACACAGGTTGAGTATGCCTATACACAAGCCGAATGTGTAAAAGATCGCAGCGGCAGGCCTAAATATCAGATGCCTAGACTTTATTTATTAGAACGCAACATCTCAGGAGTCTGTTTAAATCTGCAGCAAACGGCCAGGGCAACTGTAGGAAGACATGGTTAAGTTTCCATATGTTTTTAATTCAGAATTAAGGTTTTTTAGCCGTGTATACCTACAAAACAAACGTGTGAATTCTAGACAGCAAACACAAACAAGAGAGAAAAGTAGCAGACTCGGTTTTATTGAGTCTGTTCATGTGAGGTAATTATAAGATGCAACGCCTCTCACGCCTCCTAGCACCGGCTTAAGCGATATTCTACTTTAAAGCAACATAGTTTGGGGTTGATGATCCCAAAAGACCAGTAAGTAATAACACTACTGATTTGTAGTCAGGACGACTTTTTACGGCTGCCACACAGCACTAAACAAACGCTAGTGTGAATGCCAATAATACTGAAAAGGTAATCCACTGGAAGCAACAAACACAAACAAACGAGAAAAGTAGCAGACGCGGTTTTATTGAGTCTGTTCATGAGATGTAATAATAAGTAAAGACGCGATTGAAATCCCGGGATCATATAAATTAAAAATATTGAAGACTGTGTAGGTTGTACACGTATTCTTACTTGGAATGCAAATGTTTAAATGCATAACAGAGTTATGGCATAGAATTGAAGTTCATTGAATTCCTTTTAACTGTTTCGGAGTTCTGTTTGAGCTTTACTGTATTATGTTAACCAACGCACACAGAGACGTTGACACCGGGGTACCTAGAATTATAAATAGCTTGCCTTTCCTTCGAAAAATCTAAAAAAAAAAAAATCGTGTTCATTAGAAATATTTTCTGCATGG
>JAWPHD010017268.1:0-45475 GCA_037043455.1 Cyrtodaria siliqua | reverse complement strand
AAACAGTTGTTCTATTTTTAGTAACTGTGAACTTGACTTTAAACCCAGTGACCCCAAATGCAATCCCAAGATTCCTTTTCAAATAAGCTACCTACACATAAAGTTTCATTACAATATCTCATTCCTAAGTAAAGTTATTGAGCAGAAAATATTTTGCTATTTATAGTAACAGTGACCTTGACCTTGATCCGTGACCCCAATTGCAATCCCAAGCTTCCCGTTTATACAAGCTATCTACCCATAAAGTTTCATTCCAATATCTCACTCCTAACTGAAGTTATTGAACGGAAACCATTTTTCTATTTTTAGTAACAGAGTACTTAGTGTATTTTTTACAATTTCTGTTGCCATAGCAACAACATTTTTTGACATATTAATAACACAAAATGATGTGCATGATCTCCTCACTCCCTTTTACCTACAGACACATTTTCATTAAATTGTCTCCTCACTGCACTCTACCAACATGCCAAGTTTCATAAAAGTATTATTAAATAAATATTTTTCTCATTTTCGCAGGATCCATATTTGTAGGACGGACTGACGGACAGACTGACAGACTGTTAGACGGACAGGGGACAAACCTAAAGTCCCCTCCGGTGACACAAATTTTGTATCACTAGTAAGACAGGGAAATGTTTTTATCTAGGCAGTATTGGACACAACAGAGGCACAAACGCAATGATGTAATTATGCCTAGACCCCTAAACAAAGCTTACACACAGCTCAATATGGACTGGGACACCAATGCCAACGTGATTACATATGTTCTCTTATTCTTCGAATAGTCAATTGTCAATTGTACATATAATTCAATAACCTGAAAGTTCAACTACAACATCACAACTTCCCAATGCCTCAAAACACATAATTTATGAGTTAATACTTTAATACAGGGCTTTCCCATTTTCTTGCATAAAAGGGAAAGTTTTAGAAGTAGACGAGTAATTTACAGTTCTTCCCTTTGTTGTTGTATTCAGGGGACTGCTAAAAGCAGCTGGTCAGCTAACCAAAATAGGAGGGTAAGCCACCCATTGAGTTCACTTGAATTGGGTTTTACAGCACACCAACACAAAAAAGTTATATGGCACCAACATGAATGAACATTTAAGGCCCACTCGTCATTTACAACTAGATATAAATATGCAGAATGGGCCTACAACATTCTCCCCTGCAGAGGTGTAAATTCTCTTGTAAACACTCCATTTTTCGCTAGAGCCATGTCAGCCACTGTTTTCTGCCACCATTCAAGTATCAATTACAACACTACAAGGATCATAATGAAGACCTTTAATGAACATGACTGTTACCTGACATTGACAAAATGAACATGAAGAACAATGAGTACTGATTACGTGCATGCGTACATTTTATATGGAACTAAAGCAAATTATGACGGATTCACTTTTATTTGAATAAACATCAAAAAAAAATTCACATAACCTCCACTACCTTTAATGAGGCATAAAAGAGACCATTATAAAAACCCTAAGAGGGGGTTGGGAACTTTAAACAAAGGCTGTTGGATTAAAATTCTTCAATCGGATTTACTCGTAACCTCCAGTCCTCTGCCATAAGTTGAAGGATGGTGTTCAGATTTGGCACAGTGGTTGCCAAGGATGGGACAAGACAGCGAAGTAGGATATTTGCGATGAGATGAGGCAGTGTTTTAACTACCCCTGCGTCATGCGTCAAATACGCAGTATTTTCCGATTTGACGCACAAATATTGTTGCCGAAACGTACATTGACGCAGCCGAAAAAAGGGCCGTAAAATAAACGTAGTCATAAGCGATTTTCACGATATAAGTGTAATTTACGCGCACTTGTCGCACAATGAAACAACGATTTTCATTGGCTGAATTGTATGCAATGTCCAATCAAATGAGTTGTTCCGAGATCTTGTCAGCGTTTTACGCAAAATGTCAAAAAAAGCAAAAGCAGATTCAAAACAAACAAAATTACAGTTTGGACCGCGTTTGCCTCCAAACTTCACTGATGTCAACAACAATAATGTTGAGTCCCAATCAGCAAAGGCCGAGGTAACGGTAACCCGCAAGATAAAACGTAATTTCGTCCCGCAATGGTTGAGAACGTACAGCTGGCTAAGTTTTGAAAAAGAATGCGATGAATTTGGAGGATTTATGTTTTGCCATGTGTGCACAGAGGCCAAACTGAAAAACTTGTTTGTTTGTTTTTGTATGAAAATAAAATAAGACTTACTGTGTAATTAAAACAATAAAAAAGGAACATAATTTTTTTTTAAAAATATTGAGAATTGATCACCAGTTTCGCATACGCATATGTTTGGATTTTGACGCACTGTTTTTTGCCTGGGTGTGTCAAATGACTCGCATGTAGCCAATTGTAGATGAAACACTGCCCTCATCGACTTTGCTCTGGTTCAGTCTGGATGCATGTTCTTTAACACATGACACTGAGCAACACCAGACGAAAAATATTATGTACAAAGTCATGACAAACCTGCGATTGAAACAGATCAAATGTAAGAATAGGTCCCGTGAAGAACAGTGGTAGATAGAGGACGTAAGATAGCATGTCCATCAGACCATGTCCAAAACCTCCCTCAGCCTCTGTATTCTGTGTGTCTGTCCTGCTGGTGCCCTGTGCTTGCGGTAACAGCTGCCGGTACATTGCATCAGGGGCAGGTGGGTCTGGGAAGCCAATATTCTTTTTAAAAGTTATCTTTGGAACAAACGTTATATTTTCATTCATTCCTATGTTATTGTTTTATAGTATAATACACGATAATTCACAACGAACGATGCTCTTTTACTGAAGTATATACCGTATTTTACCGAGTATAGTGTGCACCCATGTATAGTGCGCACCCCCTTCTCAGAAGTCAAACTTGGGTAAAAAAAGTTGTTTCCGTGTATAATGCGCATCAAAATACTATTTTTCTTAGATGAACCATTCGCCAAAAATAAAAGGTTAAAAGATAACTTTTTCTAATTGCATCACGATAATTAAAAACACAGCCAGCAGAATAATAAGGTACAAGGAATTTAATTGTGGCAAAAAGCTTGATTGTCGCGATGCAATTAGACATTAAATAAAGTTTATGATCGTGATTTTTTACTGTTATTATCGACCAACGTTGAAAACAATTATCTATCAATCTCCCGTTAATTCCAAACCCCTGCTGTAAGCCTAGGAATTACACGATTACTGACCATGCCATAAATAAACATTCATAAATCTATCATAGATACACGCCAGCTGAAAAAATGTTTTAACCGTCCGTCAGACATACACATTTTTACTGCGTATCTGTCGGTTAAATCAAAAGACTAACCCACCCTGAAAAATATCAACAGATGGTCTCGCTTACTTGTCGGTCAACTTCAAAGGATTATAGAAATAGAATAACCCACTCTACCCATGTTTAAAGTGTGTCTGTACTGTAGCAGTTTCTGAAGTTTGCAATTTGTGTGATTATTATAAACAATTTATAGAATAGTGGATAACAGCAAATATTTTTATAATACACTTTATTCATTTATTAGTCAAATTAAGTCATAAATTCCTTGTATAAAGCGAGTAATTATAAGTCATGAAAAAGTAAGTATTATTTATCGGTCTTCACAATTCTCTGTTCAACGTCGGTGTTTTTCTGACTTTCTGCACTTGAAATGCAAGAAAAAAACTTGTTTTTTTATTGTATCCTTGTATAATACGCATCCCCCTTTCGGAAATCGTAAAACAGGTAAAAAAAAATGTGTATTATACAAGGCAAAATACGGTCAATGCAGAAAAATATCAACTTAAGATTATATGTATATGTTTTTAAAATCTACAACTAATTTATACAAAATACATGAAATACGATGCACACAAAATGAGTGAAACATGAGTAAATGTACCTGTATTTGCCTGTGTGTTTTTGCTATTCCAACATTTTTCTAGACAAAAGCTGGTACCGCGGATGTTGCAGAGAGCCACTGTGAACATGAGCAGGTAATACCGTGTTTCTTCTTCATCGTCTTCAACTAAAGTTTTCTTGAAAATAAAGTTATGGTAACAATATTAAATATGTCCACTCTGTAGTTTGTATATAATAAACTGATAAGGTTATGATAAGTCCTATGAAGTCGATATAACATTATCCAAGAAGGAATGTTTGTTTGTTTGTTTGTATGGTGCTTTACGTCATTTTCAACACATGTAAGGTTATATATGACGGTCGATTTATTTGTGGTGGAGGCAGACCACCAACATTTCCTGGGTAGAACCAGTACTGTACACCTCCCGCCATCCGTAAGAATCAACACTTCCTCACGCAAGAAAGTTTACGACGCAACACTGTTAACCCCTCAGCCACGGAGATGCTATCCAGGGAGGAATGACTCAGTCAAACCCGAATTAAGAGACCACCAAAGGAAATAGCAAGATGGGTCTGTTAACACAGGTAGTATTTTTATGTAGGTATACTTTAATTAAAAACAATACAGCTGTTAGTCTCTTAAAGCAGGTGGTCTCATAATAGAGGTGGTCTCTTGGACAGCTTTTATTGTAACAGAAACTAATCTACAGACAGAAAGAAAAATGAAAGGATATTAAAGAGTGGTATAAATATAGTTACGTTTGTTTTAATGGTGTTTTACGTCATTCTTAGCACATGTTAGGCTGTATATTACGGCCGATTTTTTTTGTGGTAGAGGTAGACCCCTTTTATTTTTCCTGGGTAGAACTGGTACTGTTTACCTCCCGCCATTCGTAAGAATCGATACTTTCTCGCTTGACAAGTCAAGCTCCGAGTGTTCTGTTTTTGTCTTCAGGTGGATCGAGAAGGTGGATAATCAGTCCATCTTATACTGTTTTAATTTTTTTAAAAACACACACGAACGAACAAACATACGAACGAACGAACAAACAAACAAACTTTTTAACCCTGTAACATCTTAGGTCATATCGGATTCGAACAGGGATCGGAAGTCATTACAGTAACTTTAAATGGGAATAACAAAATATTTTATTCATATTTTTATAAAAGATAAAAAGGAAAGTTAAGTTTTAAATACAATAATACATACCATCATACCAATAAATGGTTCAAAGTTGAGAGTGGACAGCAAACCGAGGGAGACAACCCACACGAGTATCGAATATGACGCCAGCGATGCCACATACAAGATGACAGTGTGGAATATGTACACGCAGACGTGGCGCCAACCAACCAGCTTACACAGGCTCACTATGGAGAACAGCAGGAAACCATGCTTTCTGTACTGTAAATATTCGAACAGAAGTTAACACATATTAAAGAGGGTACATCCACAGGAAACTGAATCATCTGATTATTACCTTCTATTATTATAATTGTCTATATAGGATATGAACGGGAAATTTAAATGTTCTTTTTCATAGGTCAAGCAGACGTTCAAAACAAGCTCAATTACACACACACCATATACTATCAACATATAGAGAAGAAGGTAATAATCAAACGATGCAATTTCCTGTGGGTACATCAGGTTTTTTGTGGCATGTGGGGTTAAAATCTTAGATTTAAATTTGACAAAAAGTAATATTTTCTATTCTACTAAATGAATGAGACTAAAAATGACCCCCCTCTAGAAATGTTATATAGTCAGGCTTATGAAAATTGTAATAGTCCAAATGATTATATCATAATTCGGGCTATTGAACAGAAATCCTAATTTCTTTGACTGATATATAATGGACTGTTCTTTCTTTGCATTAAAACCATTCCATTTATGTGACAAAGGGGTGTTTTGGTGGAAATGACAGAGTTACTCGCAGGCTGATCTAGGTTTACAATTGACGCAATGTTAATATAGTTGTGCTTTAATAGCGGGTTAAGGGTTAACTGAAGGTGATGAATACCACAGCTTTTGTAGACATATATTTCGATGTAAAACAAAAGGTACATTATTCTGTAAAAGAAAATTGCAGAATCAAAAAACTTTGGTGCAGAGACGCATCATATCATCACGTGTGACCTGTATACAAAGTGTAGAGAAAATGAACACTCCAACATGTATTACCTAAATCGAGATGGCAATTCCAATGCTTGACTGCAGCTACTTCGTCGTGTCTCCATTTAAAGTCCCTATCTCGCCAAAAACTGGTAAAATTTACAACTGATGTACACCGTTTCCAAACCTACTGATGACGAGTTATATACTAGTATATAACTTACTATTTAGAGAATCCAAACTCTATAGACACATTATAAACAGCTTTAAACAGCCTGGCCAAACCCCAAAACTGCAGCATCGAATTAAGAGTCACCAACTCACAATTCATTTTACACATATTTCAATCACATGTATTTTAAAAACCCTTGAATAAACCTATATTTTGAATTGGCACATATATATGACCCAAAGAGTTTTGATAAATGTTTTTGTGGTGTTGTTTTACCGTTATTTTGCGGGTTAGTTTTTTTAAATGTATCAAGAAGGTAAGAGTTACCTTGACACAATTCCACTCCATGATCTTTCCGACTGCAAAATGGCCGAGATACCACGGGCAGATCTTCCAGAACATGGCATACCAGAAGGTCCACTCAAAGTTGGAGATGTCCTGCTCTCTACGGAGAAACTTCCAACCAATCCCAAAGTCATAAATGTTCAAAATACCGTCATACTCTGAAGTATAAACTTTTAATTATAATTCATATAGCGTAATTAAATCACTGCTTACGTCATATAGCTTATGTTATGTGCATTGATGCATAGGAAGGGGTGGGGTAAACAAAATGTTTATTTACTTTCATTCTGTGAAGTTAACGGTTTAAAAAGTGACGTCATGAAACATTGCGCTTCCAACAGAAGAAAAATATGCGGGGAATTAATGGAATAGCCGTATTTTACAGTAAAATAACATACAGTTGTCTCTCTTCTTTGTGTATATGAAAGACTGCGCGGTCATGTTAGAATGCAGGGGGTTTTTTTGGCTGTTTTTATAGCCGAAATTCGGTCATATTCCCAATGCCAAAACCTATCTTTTTTTCCCAATCCAATGATTGGGGTACAAAAGCTTCAATAAATGCTTCTGTTTATCTTGATGTATAAAAAAAAAGTATTAAAGATATAATTATGAAAGGAATGCTTTACTTTATATTTTTCCGAATTTTATTAAAAATCTCGCTAAAAATTCCCAATTTTATGAAAAATAGCGCTAAAATTCCCAATTCCAGGGGTACGGGTCATGGTTCCCAAAATCATGAAAAAAAGCCCTGGAATGTCTATTCTACTACATGCAAGTTGCACAGTTATTCAATTATCATGATTACAGCAGTGACTATATACAGGTGTAAACATAATATATAAAAAATTTCAGCTCAATATATTTAGGCATATTGACATTCAAATTTTGTTATTTTTACATACAGGTATATGCCAATGTGAAAAACATCACACATAATTCTCAAACAAAAGCTGTGCCGTCGTCTTAACTTACCAAGTTAACAGTATCAAAGAGTTATTTGATATAATTGATTTCAGTCATGTTTTAGATTTCTTAAAAGAAATCAGACAGTGTAATTCAGTGTAATATGTTCATTGCATTTACATGTTTACACGAGCCTGTTGACGGGCATTTGTTTACCTTAATATAAATAGTTTATTTTTATTACAATAACATCCCTTATTTGTAAATAGTTTATAGTTAATTGTAGCATAATTTTAAATAACTGACCATTCTCATTTACATCGGTTTTCACGCACAATATGACCTATTTATGTGTCGATGTGGTGTAAAACAACATTCATTCTGAACTTACTGATAGAATCCCTGTAAACACTGTAGCAGAGGTACGCTATGGTCGCCACGGTAATGAGGAAGTAAAGACACCTCTCTATGAGTGGCAGCGGAGATCTGCAAAGTCGATCTGCTTTCTTCTTGGAGACCATGGCCAGCACTGAAAATGACAATACTGACCAAAGAATAATTGTTTTTTCTCCTACCAAGTGGTAAACCACTATTATAATAATAATAATAATTATTATTTCGAATAAAGATCACAGACATAGCACATATATTACACATACATTTGATAATTACAGTCCTCACGAAAAACATTTTGAGCTACTAGCCCGTCGGGCATGTGACTTGCAAAAATTACTAGCCCCAACACATAAATTTCTACTGACCCGAATTTTTTAAAGTGTAATTTGAGTGTTATTTTTAGACAAATATGTAAATTGTCACAGAAAGTTACATTTTCTATAGAATAATATCACAAATAATTAAATTAAATAAAGAATGTGATTGTTTTGACACTTTATTCTCAGTCATTGGGTCTGAAAATTATGGGTTCTCTTTACTTCATAAGTTTTTTTTTTTACTCAAACGTCTGCATTACTTTTTTTCTGTTTCAGTGTTTTTTATGTGTTTTGTGAATGCAGCCTGTGCCTGTGCCATTGTGAAAAATAGCGACATTTTTCTAGAAATTGTGAAAATTGTGAAATATTATAACAAAAGAAAAAGAAACATTTTTCACTTTTAATTTCAGTTTAATATCCCTTGGTTTTAAGTTTTGTTTTTGGTAAATACAGACTAGTTTTAACACCAGCGTATATTAAGACTAGTATCCTTACTGGTCTGTATTTACCCTAAAAACATTTTTTTTTTTTTTTATTTTTTTTTTTTTCAGATTGTGAATTTTTGGGATATAATTGTGAAAAAAGTATACTTTTTGGCATTGTGAATGGGGCCGAATAACGGCCCTAAATTAGGCATAAAAAAAACACTGTGTTGGGTTACGCTTTTTCGAAATAATGAAGAAAGCTCATCGTAGGTTAAAATTAGACCGGAAATGATCTTCAGTTCATTATCAGTCGTGTTTACATCACGGTATTGGTTCACACTAAATATTCCACCTTCGTCCCCAATGTCGTTCAAAAACAGCAAATAAAATGGAAAACCAGTCTGTTATGAAACACAGAGTTGTTTCCGGCAATGTATAAACAAAATAAATCGACTTTTAAATTAGTTTACAAGCTGTCATTAATTTATGGGTCTAATTTATAAACCAATTTTTAACATGCGCAACGGCATGTCAGCTTGCAGAATGAACATGCCCGATATGATTTTTACTGACCGCGGGCTTCAGGCTACTGGCTAATTTCGAAGGCTGCAATTAATGTATATAAGTACAGAGTCAGTCAAAATATTAAATTAATGTTCATTTATGTTTTAAGGTATTTTACTTTACAATAATATTAAAATGTAATTTATGTTTTAAGAGCACGCTTTTGCTAAAAAGAAAAGAAAAAATTATATCATAAAGAAATGAATAAACATCTTCAGCTACATAACTAACTGTGGGTCCGGTCCAAAACACTGATTTTAGGGACGAACTGGTTTGGGGCCGAAACGACGCACTTTCGAGTCGGTAGTGATAAAATAATGAGGTTTTATCCATCAATGCAATAATGTCAGCAAACACAAGCCTGATACAGCGATAAAACTCTTACCTTAGAACTCCAACAGTAATGAAAACGTTGTCTTTCTTTCTATAAAAGTTCAAATATAGGGTTTCAACCACAACAACACAATCCAATGAAAAACTCAATGTAAGGGGAATAACTCTTATAGCTGCTTTGGTTAGAGGCCCGAGAAGTGTGTCGTTCATCGTTGACAATTTTGGGGGACCAACACATAATTCTAGGACGGGTTCTCCCTACGGTGCCAATATGGGGTGTGGCTAAAACGCAGACGCTTTTTCTTACCGAGAAATACGGGAATACATCAAAAAGGATATCTTCTTCCAAGAACTGAAATGTCTTATATCCAGGATAAGAAAATACACTAAACTCATGTCTGTCTAAGTACTCAGACAAGTATTTTGCCTGGCTATGTCCTACAACATGTGGCATTATTAAAAGTTATTTTCCAGTTCTAACACAAAAAATGAAGACTATAAAATATTTAACACAGATTTCACAAGAATAATTATTAAAAAGACACTGAATAGCAGAGAACACTTGTTTAATAAGAAGATTTTGGTTGAATATTAAGATGCATGGCCAAACGTTTGCTTTTAATAAAGTTGACTCCTGTAATTATCATGTGATTGTCACATATAATCTGTACCTTCAAAGTAATTATCATGTGATTGTCAAACATCATCTGTACCTTCAAAGTAATTATCATGTGATTGTCACACATAATCTGTACCTTCAAAGTAATTATCATGTGATTGTCACATATAATCTGTACCTTCAAAGTAATTATCATGTGATTGTCAAACATCATCTGTACCTTCAAAGTAATTATCATGTGATTGTCAAACATCATCTGTACCTTCAAAGTAATTATCATGTGATTGTCAAACATCATCTGTACCTTCAAAGTATAGTCTTTTTAATTACTTTCACACTTAACCTTTTATCAAACAAATGTTATGTAATTAAAGGTGTCAACTGAACTTTAATACAATTTAATTAGTAAATTACACTAAGCAAATTGTGATGCATTATCAGCTTCAAAGTCAGAATTTTTTTTAAAAAAAGTTGTTTAATTTTAAATGAAATTAAAGGAATCAACTGGACTTTAATACAATTAAATTAGTAAATTACACTAAACAAACTGTGATGCATTATCAACTTCAAAGTCAGAAAAAATAAAAAAAAATGTTTAAAAAATCAACAACTTTTTAAATCAATTTATCAAATTATAAATAAAACATCATCCATCAGACAACATATACAATGTATAAATTAAAAAAAATTCAAGACTAAAATTTGTTACTGTATATAACTTATCTAACCTATTGCCTATTTGTCTTTGTTGTCTGCGTTTCCCACTATCACTATATAACCATATTGTCTGCGTTTTCCCTATATGTTTAACTTGTCTGCAGAAAGCGTCAGCGTTTTAGCCATACCCGCCAATATGTCCGAAACGTGTCAATGTGAATAATGACGACAAGTTGAAAAGCTCTCTCTCTCTCTCTCTCTCTCTCTGCATCTCCCCACATTTCTGGTATAATCAAAGGGGGACGACACGGTGTTGGGTTGGTGTCCAAGTGGTTTTTGGGGTTTTATACTTAGTAACATGAGTTTTGCATATTTGGGGTTTTAGGACTCTATACCAAACCATTTGGACACCATCCCAAGAGGCTGAAACCCCACCCCCAACCTCCCCCCACCCCCCACTTTTGGAACGCAGTATTTAAGGCGTTTTAGGCGGTATTCAGTACGCACGAGCCTGGTACGCAGTACTCGCACAACACACTATTTAGTATTCAGTACTCATAAACTGTATTTTTAAAACCAAATATTATCAATTAAATGTACAAAAAATCATAACATGTAAATAAAGGTCTAATTTTGATAATCGGGCCTTCATTCATCTAGCAGATCCCTCTCTTAGGTGTTTTAGGTCATCGTTCAAATTAGAGTTATTGCCCTTTGTAATTTTATACTCAGAATTTTTGTCCGGAGCTAAATAGTATTCAGTACTCGGTCTCTAAAATAAGGAGTATTCAGTACTCGTGGGGGAGGGGGGTTACATCCTCATCCCAACACCGTGCCGTTCCCCTTTGGGTAAAATTGGCTTATTTTAATAAACATTAAAATGATTAATTATATAACGCAACATAAATTATTCCAATTCCATTAGTCTAAATAGATCTAGTACATAATTAAGTGAAGATAATTGTGCAGCTTCGCGTCGGCTTGTTAAAAGTTTAAAAGTAAAAGCGCGAACAAAACATGTGGTGCAAAAGTGTTGAGGTGTTACATTTGTTAAAAGTAATGGTACCGGGAATTTATAAAATAAAAACAAGTTAAAAGCCTAGTTCTTGTATTTACGGGATGGAGGGGCTGATGCTGCTCACACACTGTTTAAGTCTGTGATCACGACAGTAACCACGGGCAGTCTGTTCCAAAGCAGTAAGTTTGCAGGAAATAACGAGTTCTGGTAGAGAGTTACATTGGTGTGAATTTGGACATATGAAAGTGGGTGTGCATGACGTGTCAGTCTTGGGCCATTTGTATTTCAACAAGGTTGTGTACACTTTTGAAGAACATGATACGTTTGGCATCTGTTCGCCTGTCCTGCAGTGACCTCTAAACTAGATTATTAAGCATGTGGGTAACACTGGCATATGTAGAGTAGTTACCTGTGACCATTTCTAGTTGGTGTATTTTAGTTTGTGTCTGTGACCAATACCAAACTAGCATACTCGACCTGGGCCTTACCATCGTTTTTTATGCATCTCCCTTATAAAATGTTCTTTTTTGTTTGTTTTGGTTTTATGTTACGCTTCAAGAAGCCTAGAGCCCTGTTAAATATGGTTATTCCAGGAGAGATCTTTGCTGGTATCTACGTCCCGGCCAGGTATTTTACATCGGACACAGCCACAAAGTCTTGGCCATGGATGGAATACATATGTTTAATAGGGTACTTGGGCCTAGTTATATGTAGGACCTGGCCCTTACCCGTATTAAAGCTCATGTCCCACATTTTATCCGATGTTTTAAGGGTGTCAAGATCCCGCTGCAATACCGCTCAGTCATTTGTGTGATCTAGGGTCAGATATACTGCAGGGTCGTCTGCGAATAGGCGGTCTTGCGATGTTACATTTTCAGATCATTTATATATAACCAGTTAGCTGTATGTAATATGCAAGCCGATTTAAAGGGACACACGGCAATCTTGAAGTATTTGAAATGGGCGTCTCGATTTATATATCCAGTATCGTCTTTACTTTTACCCTGGTTACATTTAAATAAATCAAATTTTAAGTATTCACTATTTCGTCTTATTATACAATAAGTTTTAATATATTATTGGTGCAATAATATCAAAAATTAGTAATATGCAAAAATAAATGGTTAATACAAGTCTTATAATTAACATTAATGATTGAACAAATGCAATTTATGTAGAAAAGCTAACGGGACGCCACTAGTTTTGGCCAGGTATTTTACATCGGACACAGCCACAAAGTCTTGGTCATGGAGGGAATACATATGTTTAATAGGGTACTTGGGCCTAGTTATATGTAGGACTTGGTTATTACCCGTATTAAAGCTCATGTCCCACATTTTATCCCATGCACTAATGCCCCTGTCACACTATAGCGCGTTTCCACTGCGTTTGCACGGCGTTGTTTAATTTTCCAGAACGCCGTGAGATCGCAAGAAAAATCTGATATTTTTCGTGAAGATGGAGATGTCACGGCGTCCTCACAGCGACCAAGGCGTTGCTACGGAGCTCCCATGGCGTTCTATCGCGTTCCTACGGAGTTCTTGTTGGCGATTGTCTGCGCTCTCACGGCGCTTCCACTGCGTGCACTGCGCTTTCACGGCGCTCACACTGCGCTGACGGCGTGTTGAAGACGTTCGTTTGCACTACCTATAATTCATTTATACTATTTTGTTCGTTTTTGTCATGCAAACGCCGATGGACGCGGTAGAAGCGCCTTGGGAGCGCAATGATCGCCGTGACAGCTCCGTACAGTCGTTGTAAGAGCGCAGTAAAATAAATTACACTCCGTATAAGCACCGTAGACGCGCCGTATAAGCGCGGTAGAGACGCAGTGACATCTCAGAGAACGCCGTACAATCTCCGTGCAAGCGCCACCGACAACCACAGCGTTCGCACTGCGACCTCTGTGCGCGCCCGCGGAGCTCCTGTGGCGTTGTAGGAGACCTTACTGCGCTGCTATGGCGACCTTACGGCGACCCCACTGCGCTCTTATCAGAACGCCGAGCGACGGCGTTTGTTTTGTGCATGCTCAAAGTGCGCGCCGTCGCTTGGCGTTCTATGCGATCCCAATGCGTCTACTGGCGATGCCACTGCGTTGCTGCGGCGATGCTTGCGATCGTACTGCGCGCACCTCGGCGTTCTGCATTTTTCTTGGACGCCGTGGGATCGCCGTGAGAACGCGGCCCTAGTGTGACAGGGGTTTAAGGGTGTCAAGATCCCGCTGCAATACCACTCAATCATTTGTGATCTACGGTCAGATCGTCTGAATAGGCGGTCTTGCGATGTTACATTTCAGATCATTTATATATAACCAGTTCTCTAGTTGTATTAGCTTTATTTAATATGCAAGCCGATTTAAAGTCGAAAAACGATATTGGATTAATAAATTAATACATCAAGATTCTAATGTGGAAGTGACCTTGACCCTCCAAGCAAAGGGCAGATAACTTAATAATGTTTACCTTCAACTTTTGCGTTTAGGTCACTTTTTCTCAAACTGAATGCACTATACCTTCTTTTTTTTTATAGAATGGCACTTTGTTTGTTTTTAAACACTTGCACTTAAATGTCATATCAGCAAACGGTAAACTCCATTGTTTTTAGTTATTAAAATGTTTACAAACTTTCCATTTATCTTTTATTTTTAAGTCCCGCCCCGTTAGGCGAGGCATGTGAATCCGCAGATTTCTTGTTAGTAAAAGGTCAGTGAAACAGGTGTTGTCTATGAACATTCAACGGCCGTGGTACACGTGGCGTGGAACACGTGGCATAATGAATCATTCAGAGCTGGACTCTTCTAGGGCCTAATACTTCCTGTTCAGAGCCAGTAAATGGCGATGACTGCTAACAGGGTATAGCTGTATTAAAGTCCCTATCCCGCATTCAATAGGCAAATTTTACAACGTATGTACACCGTTTCTAAACCTACTGCTGATGACGAGGTATATATATAACTGACATATTTTGAGAATCCAAACTCTATAGACACAATATAATGGCTTTATCCAGCCAGTCCAAGCCCAAAACTGGAGCGTTGAATTAAAAGTTACAAACTCATAATTCATTTTACACATATTCAGTCATGGGTATTTTAAGAACCCGTTAATAAACATATACTTTTAATCGGCATATATATATTAGTATATGACCTGAACACCTGAATAGAGTTTTGAACGGTTTTGTAGTGTAATAATTTTGCCGTTATTTGGTGTGTAAGTTCTTTTGATGTTGTATACGGGTTGAGAGTCGTCGTCGTTTGGAGTTCCATGTGTAAACTCAGTGATCATGTATAGAACTCAGTGATGGTGTATAAAAACTCAATCGTGGGGTATATAACTCAGTGTAGATGGTGTATATAACTCAGTGATGGTGTATATAACTCAGTGATGGTGTATATAACTCAGTGGTGGGGTACAGAAGTCAGTGGTGATGGTGTATATAACTCAGTGATGGTGTATATAACTCAGTGGTGGAGTACAGAAGTCAGTGGTGATGGTGTATATAACTCAGTGATGGTGTATATAACTCAGAGGTGGTGTATATAACCCAGTGGTTGGGTACAGAAGTCAGTGGTGATGGTGTATAAAACTCAGTGATGGTGTATATAACTCAGTGGTGGTGTATAAAACTCAGTGGTGGTGTATATAACTCAGTGATGGTGTATAGAACTCAGTGGTGGGGTATAAAACTCAGTGATGGTGTATAGAAGTCAGTGGTGATGTATATAACTCAGTGATGGTGTATAGAAGTCAGTGGTGATGGTGTATATAACTCAGTGGTGGTGTATATAACTCAGTGATAGTGTATATAACTCAGAGGTGGTGTATATAACTCAGTGGTGGGGTACAGAAGTCAGTGGTGATGGTGTATAGGACTATATATGTAAATAGAGAAGTTTATAAGCACGTTTTTACTTCATGGTCAGACAGCTTTCTTTTGTGACAAAAGGTATCTAACGTTCTCTTCGCCTGCACAATATCCTGGGTTTGAATCCTCGCTGCGTATATTGCTATTTCAAAATGACCATGTTTATGAGTTTGGCCTAGAGTGACAACCAGGTTCGCGTACAGTCATTCAATTTGATATCCTTAACCCTTAACCCGCTGCATATATAGAATCATTTATATGACAAAGGGGTGTGTTGGGGGAAATGTCTGATCAGCAGCCGGACATTGTAAACCCTGATCAGCCTGCGAATTACTCGCAGGCTGATCTGGGTTTACAATGTACGCACAGGTTATTATAGTCGTGCTTTGCGGGTTAAGGGTTAAATATAAGCGTATAAAACAATATTCCTGGTTACTTCATCTTCATAATAACTAATGAAATCTGACCTACCAGCTTTAAAAAGTGCCCGATAGGACATTGATATTCCACCTTTTGACGTTCTAGCAGTTCATCCTTCCATTGTATTATTAGTATTAACTTGACCTCCTTACACAATTCATACTAAACGGATCAATCATATTCTATAAAAGTCATATATAATCCGATTAAGATATTTAACTTATTTGTTTGCAATAGTAACACTAGATGGTGCTGGTGTTTCTGCTAATCCCAAGACCACCGTGCTCTTGTTATTTAAACTATTAGTTTGTGTCAAACAAAGCACAGCTAATATTTTCATATCAGTTTAATATTCTCAAGGCCCGGAGGATACCGTTTGGACTTTGATACACACATATATATGTAAGTACACTTCTGTAACACATATTTTTTAAAATATATATATATATATATAATATAGATATTAGTGATATTTCTATTTATTATTTTAAAAAAAGTAGATACAAAAGCTGAATAAGGAATGCAGCATTCAAGGACCTCAGTCAACCAAACACACGCACAGATATAAACAATAATTACAAAGATGAATAAAATCCCGAAACGGTTAGCGGCTAAAAAAGGCCAAAGGGGGCCCAAACCAGGCCCCAGAGCGCACCATACCCCACCCACCGCCACTCATCAAAACTGGACAGTGCCAACAAATACACACCCGCCAGCCATACACCAGCAAACAAAGCAGCACCATCAGGCAACACAAGCACAACACACAACGATCCTGCATGCATGAGAAAAAAACAAAGCTATTCACAATATCCGAAGTTGCTCCTCCCTCTGCATACATAGTTTATATTACACCTTATCATCCCTTATTTTTTAATAGTTTTATCTTTATATATTTACAATAATTTTTAATTAATACTTCATTTCTTCATTTTTCATCATTTTTTGCGCACAATATGACCTATTTATGTGTCGACGTGCCGTAAAACACCATTCATTCATTCATTCCTCCCTCTGCAATCGCTTCCATAAACACAAACTATAAGTCTAGTTATAAATAAAACGCTATCCTTATTCATCTCGTTAAAATCAGACCCTCTATCACGCTACGATACTCTACGTTTCAACCAAGAGTGTCAAAGCGAACTTAGGATTTAATTTTAATGAGAGTGATCTTCATTTTTCTTTGTAACATACAATTAAATGAATAAAGATAGTAAAAGTTGATCTAACACATGTTTAATCTCTTTCCAGATTCATTTTATCATGGACGAATTCACCAATGAGTTTGATTTGGCCCGCAATTTTGGGTTCGACATCACGATGCCTGAGGGAAGCATGGGCTTTCCGGGCGCCTTTCACCAGGAATACATGAACACGTGCCAAGGTTTATACCGGGAGTTCGTAAATAACATGACTACTCACATAAAGAACGAAAAGGACGCCAAAGAAATACTTCAACAGCTGAATAAAGAAAAAATGGACAACCTAAGGTTTTCGCTGTATCGTTCACAAAACTCCGGCAACAACGCAAATGACCCATTTGCGCGCAGACAGGAGGTATTTTCCGTATCTCTCGTTGGTTTAGATTCACGTTGTAATACACCATGGGGATTGGATACAATTCCAGACGAAGATGAAGAAAACGTTATCAATCGACCTCACACCGCCCCAGTGCAGACTAGAAGAAGCCCGCCTGAGGTCGGGCTCATTCGACCAAAGACGGCGGGACCTGTCACGTTTAACAATGCGTCAGAAGCTGGGTTATCGGATGCTATCAGTAACTCTAAGACAACCGTGGTGGGTGTTATGGATCCTAAATTGGAGAGAAGTACATCGAGGAAGATAACAGTTGGACATCATTCATTTGCTAAAATGGATCACGGAAACGTGAACGCAAAACTAAATAATAAACAAGGACAGTATATTATGAAACCGTCAAAGGTCGATTTTTCACAAAACGATACTGCCAATGTAGCATATGATCCGAGTAAAATGAAACACTCGTTTGATCCGGTAAACGAGAAGATAGCCTTAGTAAGACGAATAACGACATTCAAATCACCAACAATAGCATCGGATATGAAAATCAACAATAGAATACCGATCCAAAAGAATCTTAAAGGCATAGCAGCAAAGAGAACGACAGTGTTAGAAATATATCAGAATGCCCGTGACAGAAGAGCAAGACATTTTCGAATTGTGACGAACAGACCATCAACCACAGCAGACACTGAAGCCGATATGGATGACAACGATATAGACAATAGAGAATTTCAAAGCAGAAATATGCTTTCGATCGATGATATTCCATACTCAGGACTAGATAATCACTCTAGAAATGACATGTATCCCAGAGAAGGAAGAACCTGCTCAAGACTGTCAAATTACCAAAGCGTAAGAGAAAACACGCCAACTGCTGGTATGCGGACACTAATAACGCCATTACCATTTGACGAATCTGATTTGTCTGGCTCAGGGAATCAAGCGAAACTTAAGTCAATACTGCAAACGGGAATGTCAAACTCTCGGGCTCTGCAACAATCTGAAGTAATGCAAAGAGAAGCCAGCGAAACGCAGAATGGCAACGGCGTCAGAGTAGATAGTGTAGGTACTGCTCAAGATATAATCCGTAGGCCTGCGTCTAGGGTAGCATTCGCACGACCGGAATCACAACAATCAAACAATATGGCGTTATCGTCACAGAGCGGAACGCCGGATGTGACCAAAAGCACTTTGGGTGTAAATTTAGGAAAGGACAGAAACATCCCGAAGAGCTGTAAAAGACAAACAAGTGAAAACTCCGACACTATGTCATTGTCATCTGCGGTGTCTGTTTCTTCTTTTTTAACTAAAATGAAGAAAGCGGTAAGAAAAACGAAAGATGAGAAAGGAAACGTCGAGCGTCCGGAATCCAATCTAAGCTTCAGGGCTCCGTCAAGAGAAGAAGCCGAGCGTCCGGAATCCAAACTAAGCTTCACAGCTCCGTCAAGATTGGCATCAAAGGTGGATACAGTGCGGATAATTAAACAGCAAATGCAGAAAGACAAGCTGCTAGAAGAAAACATGGTAGTCTGGAGACGCCGAATGACCGTGAAGTCGGGGGGATCGTCGTCGATGAGAATTAAGAAAGGAAACAGGCTAAGGTTAATATAAGCGTCTAAAATGGCGACTCAGTTGCGAAATGAGAGTACAAATAAAGAAATGAATTAGACGAGATAGTTTTAAAAAAAAAATATATGTCGTCGGTTCGTGTTGCTGAATAACCACCATTGAACATTGTTTCGTATAAATACGTGCAAAAATATATCGCTCATTGGCGAAATAAAATGCTTTTGGCTGTCATATATGGGTGTTACGTCTATTGGTTGATCGTCCATGTGTTTGAAAGAAAAGAAGAAGGAAGAGCAAACAGTTTAAATATGTATTCAATATAACTATAACATATCTGACTTATTTTATTTTATTTTATTAGATGTAAATACAATACCTTATTTGATATTAAAATTCTTAGTTTCGTCTTCACATTTGACATTATTAAAAGTATTGTAACAGCATGAAAGCTAAACGGTTTCATATTATCATCTTAACATGTGACATCAATGTGAAAAGTGTGCATAGTTTCGCCTGAACATGTGACATAAAACCTTCGTAATTAGCTCATCTTACATATGACATAAATGTTAAAGTGTGCATAGCTTCGCCTTAACAAGTGACGTAACACGTACGTATTCATTGTCTCTTAACATTTGACATAAATGTTAAAAGTGTGCATAGGTTCGCCTTAACAAATGACATAAAACTTACGTATTCATTCTGTCATCTTACATATGACATAAATGTTAAAGTGTGCATAACTCCGACTTAACAAGTGACATAACACGTATTCATTGTATCATCTTAACATGTGACATAAATGTTGCAAACATTGCACACCTTCGCCTTAACATGTGACATAACACTGGCATTTTCATATTATCATCTTAACATGTGACATAAATGTTGAAAATATGCATACCTTCGCCTTAACATGTGACATAACACTCTCATTTTCATATTATCATCTTAACATGTGACATAAATGTTAAAAGTGTGCATAGCTTCGTCTTAACATGTGACATTACACTGGCATTTCCATATAATCATCTTAACATGTGATGTACATATTAAAAGTGTGCATAGCCTTGCGTCAACAAGTGACGTAACACGTACGTATTCACTGTATCATCTTAACATGTGACATAAATGTTGAAAATATGCATACCTTCGCCTTAATATGTGACATAACACTGGCATTTTCATAGTATCATCTTAACATGTGACATGCACAGTTCACCTTAACATGTGCCAATATAAATAAATACTGATAAAGGTGATCCTTTGGGAGCAACAAACACAATTAAGAGAATAAAGCAGCAGACTCGGTTTTATTGAGTCTGTTCATGAGAAGTAATGAAAGAAGCAACACATCTCACGCCCACTAGCACCGGCTTAAGCGGTATTCTACTTCAAACCACATATATTGGGCTCGTTGGTCCCAAAGGACCAGTAAAATAACATTACTGATTCGTAGCACGGGGAGACTTTTTACAGCCGCCACACTGCTCTAAACGAACGCTAAAAAAACCTAAACTTAGTCATAGTTTCACCTTTAAACGTGACATAGAACCTAAACGATTGCATACTTTCACTTTAACATGTGACATGACAGTTTAAAGTATTCACAATTTCACCTAATCACTGATATACTTACCAGAAAGCACTATCCAGGCGAAATGCTGGAACTTACAATTAATTCTATAGTTATGTCCAGTGTAATATTGATGCATAATAAAGTGCGGGATGTGACAGGAACATGTCTTTGAACATACACGTTTTTAAAATTAATATTATAATATGCGATATTAAATTGCTTGATGTGTTGTACTCATGTTGTCTCCCTATATGACTGCATTTGCTACCTTATGTTTGATATGTCCTATCTCGCATACGGAACGCATTTGCTCTCTGTTTAAACAAAAAACTAACATTTTCCCTGACAATTCTACACATGTCATCGTTTGTACCCTCCTTTTTTGATTATTTTAATCCGCTTTTCATAAACAGTTCAAACATAAAAACGTTCACACATAAAAACAGTAAGAAATGTCAATGCAGTTTTGAATAAAACGTAGCACAAAATACACTCAGTACTTTTGAAAACGCAACTCTTTGTACTTTTTGAATTTCTAGAGATGTTTAACATGTTAAAATTAAATGTGTTTTAACTGAAAGAAGTAGAGCAAATAGTATGCAACTGTTTATCGCCATATGTTAACCTTTGGGACAAAAAGTCTTTTAAATAGAATATCGCTTAAGCCGGTGATAGGAAGCGTGAGAGGTGTTGCACCTTATAATTACCTCTCATGAACAGACTCAATAAAACCGAGTCTGCTATTTTTCTCTCTTGTTTGTGTTTGTTGCTTCCAAGGGATCATCTTTTAGCTAGCAAATTTCACTACCGCTCATGAACAGTCTCAATCAAACCGAGACTGCAATATTTCGTATGTGTCGTGCTCGGCCGTTTCCAAGGGTCTATTGTCATGCTCTTTTTTTTCAGTATGTTTTGACATTCACACTAGCGTTTGTTTAGTGCTGTGTGGTGTTATTAGTTACTGGTCCTTTGAGATCATCAAACCTATTTTATGTTGCTTTTAAAGTAGAATATCGCTTAAGCCCGTGCTAGGAGGCGTGAGATGTTGCATCTTATAATTACCTCTCATGAACAGACTCAATAAAACCGAGACTGCTACTTTTCTCTCTTGTTTGTGTTTGTTGCTTCCAAGGATCACCTTTTCAGTATTTATTGTGTGCTAAAATAAATTACAATCTTGGTTGGAAAAAAACAGCATTGGATTAAAAAAGATCGAAAATCAAAAACGTTACGTTTTTAAAAGTACTGAGTATAGTATAGTTAAAGTATATATATGCTTAGCTATATATACTAGAGGAAAAAAGAAACTCAACTCGGGAATTTCCGCTTTATATTGTATGTACAATATGCTGCTGTTAATCGAATGGTACATGGCTACATTAGACCTTTCCTTTCTCAAAAAAAGACTAAAACAACACATAACACACCACATGGTATCTCGACAAAGTTTCATTACTGATAGAATACGCGTTTGGTTAAAGCAGGTGAGCAAACTTAGGATGTACAATTTTGCAATCTCTTTACAATAAATACTGTACTGAAATAGCTCAAATTGTCAAATTTTCAAATCGGAACTTCAACATTTAAGAATTTCGTGTCACAATGTATACCTTGATTTAAAAGTCTACAACAGCTTTCGCTAACTAGATGCAATCACTTTCTTTTTTACAAAATATCTTGAGATTTCTTTGGAATATTACGTGTGATTAATTGTACTTACATTAATTATATAGCGTAAATGCTCGAGTTGCGTTTCTTTTTTTCCGTTAGTACATCTGGTGAAAATTCCTAAGTACCCACCTAAACATATATCAATAATATTCTCATGTTTTGTCACCTTAAGTCACCCTTGATTGGAGATACAATTGAACTGCAAATTTACGAGTTTAAATCCTCTACTCTGAACGCATGAACAAAAATTCAAATCGATGTGTTTTCTAAGAATTAAAGTTTAACAAGTATACAACTAGGTTGTGAGTATATCTTTGGTAAGCCTTCTTCGGTAAGGCTCCGATACAGCCATTATCGGAACTGCCTCGTCGATTTCCGTAACGGGCATTATGTATTGGTTATGTAAATTGTTACGGAAATTGACGAGGACATTTCGTATGGAATGGCATTATCTTCAGACCGCACTGGTTAGTATTCATCACGGAAATTCATGTCTAGTTTACTGATTAATTTATCAATTATTTGGCAATGTTTTTAAAAATCGAGGAAAGTACTTGAATGCACCCAAGAACAACCGTCTTTTAATGGCATATCATATACCTTCGACAGTATACCAGGGATTAAGTATACTTACTCCTGAGTATACTGACGATACGCCTTAGCACATGATATAACACTGTCAATATGAACACCACTGTTTGGAGCACAGCAGATCATTCTGGCCTGAAGTGATTCAGTGTCGAGGATTCGTGCATTGCACCAAGTGTAAGTGGACTTTCTAATTCAACGAGTGCGTTATTAGTGCTAATTTATTGGTATCTGCCACGTATGATCAGAACTGAAGTATTTATCTTTACCTGCAAATTGCAAAGTTGATTTGAAAGTTAGATTTTCATATTTGGATAGCACTTGAAATACCCGACGAGTGGAGTAGTATAGACGATCAGTTATGGGGGCACTTATGTACAATTAAGTGCGCATGCTAATACGTAATAGTTAGATTTATCAGAAGTTGTATGTCAATAGTTAACACCCAAAGACAACGAACGCAGTATTATACAACTGCATATCGTATCGTGTATAGCTATTCGTGCTTTATATTGTTAAAGAGGGTACATCAGGATTTTTTCTGAAAGAATCTTTGTTTGTTTGAATGGTATTTTACGTCATGTTTAGACCATTTAAGGCCATAAATAACGGTCGATTTTTTTGTTGTTCATGTCTATGTCTAACATTTGAATTTATCAATTTATTTTAATCGGGCGTAAAATGCTTATAGTAACCTAATGTGCGTAAACAAAGTTAGCACATACTGCTGTGCAAAATAAATTTCCTTGTAAATATGGGTATATAAATGTATAACATTCAACACCAATACGTTTATATATTTTATTTACCACCGTGTCGGCCAGTGCTTTTATCAAGGTGAAATAAACAGTAAACACCGGACGTTTTTTGCCCTTGTAAATATGGGGTGCTTTTTTTTATTTAAATCATTCAGTTTAGGTCCTTTATGATAGAAAATATCATTATTTGCCAATTGCATGTCGGACCCATAAATTGCCACGAAAAGCCTGATGTACCCACCTACATTTTAACTACTGAAAATATCATTATTATTGTGTTTATTAAATTGTGGTTGTATAATAAACAAAAACACAAACACAGAAAAACGTTCCTACAACTTAAATGGCTTTGTCATATGATTACATTAGTCACACAATTATATATTAACATATTAGTAAGTAAACGTTAGTTCTACAGTTTCAAAACTAAAAACTGTTATAACTAAATGTATTCCTTTTAGTTGGCAAACTCGTCTGTTCTCGTACTGTCAGCGCTGTTAGCTCCAAATATAATCATAATTCCAGTTTTACAAACATACAAACTATATCAAATATTCATTAAACAATCTGAAAGGATAATACCTAAAGCAAATGTGATCGAAATGAATTCCAGCTAAAGATGAAAGGTAAGAAAACACTACTATTATATTGCCAATCAGTATGTAGCAATATTAATTTTCAATATAAAAAGAAATTTGTTATACACTTATATAAGAAAGAAACAGCACGTCTTTTTATCGCTGAAGAAAAGAAGTTTGAAGTCCCCAGCAAACAGTCTAGTCGTGTTTACTCATTGTACTACATGTACGTGTATTGTACATTACACTACTGGAAATAAAAAACAAACATGCTGAAATACAAAAGCGGCTTCGGACAAACAGCCGCTCACGGCTGTTCAAATGACGAGGGGTTGCCTTTCTTGGTTTAAGTAACCACTCTTACTGACTAGAAAATAACAATCTTTATATATAAGTTTTAAAAATAATCTCAAGAAAAGCCGTCCGTCTCGGGTTAAAGAATACGGAACATACTCAACTGTCAATTGTTAATTCAATACCAATACTTCGAAAGTGGACACAACTGAGTACATGAATGGAAACATAATTATAATATGAACTTGAACCTACATGTGTGGATACGCATCACTCAAGGAGACCTTGAAGATGTATACTAAAATCTTTACATTATTGAAAAGATTAACCTGAATTCGTTAAATAGTTTGTATGTATTTAAACCAATGTGATACATAGTACAAATAAATGATATAGTATCAGTTTGTATTGTATTTATATATCAACGTCTTCTTCGCGAATAAGATCTAGTCTGGCATGTTTTGACTAAAAGTTTATTTCTTAATTTTTGACAGATCGTGAAGACAGATATACTTGAAAACTCGTCGAGTGTACAGTCTATATCTCGTGAAGTGAAATTTGAAATTAGCTTTCACGTTCAGCTTATATTACCGGGTTAATTGATAGCCGTTGTTAAATTTCAATAGTATGCACAAGAACGCCGACGTTATTTCATTGTTCGAACGAAATTGATAGTTTTGTTTATTTGTATTTAAAAACGAATATTCCAAACAGAAACGAAACTAGTGACATTAAGGCATTCTACTAATCACATGACAATTGAAAGCTTTGGAAACACAAATATTTCAATGTTTCGATGACTTCGTAATGCGGATTATAGTTTCTATATATACAATGGAATGAATAAGTCGTTGGATGAATGTTTACATAGATAGAACAGAAGTGATAATACGTATACAATTTAGCATAATAATATGTGGACTTAAAAGGTCGTAAGTGGCTACATCAAAAGTTAATAAAACTATAAACAAGGACATGACAAACAATTTACAGTTATTGTAGTGTTGGGAAGAGACAATAACATGCTATTGTTAGAAGAAAATCGGCAGATCGAAAGGTTACTAAACACACCGACGCAATACTGTTAACGGAATTTGGAATATATTTAATAAATATAAAACCGATGAGTGAAAGTTCTCTTACATTTGCATGGGTATGTACAAACTTTTGATATATGACAGCGTGTAATAGTAGGAACCATATACATAATTTGAAATGCAAACACTTAATTTAAGTAAACAGATTTTGAGATTGGAAAATAAAAAAGATCCGTGCAAATAGTGTTGATATTTGGAAGATTTATATATAACCTGCATTATCGTTATAAGAGTGGAGATTATAATACTGAAGAAGAAAAGTAGGCTATAAAAGCCCTATAAAAGTCAATTATCCCATCCGTAAACAAACATGGCTCAAGGGAAAGGAATTATATTAGAGACAGTGGTCGAAGATTTGGAGGGTGAAGTCGGAACAGTAAAATCTAATCTATCAAGTGCTAAGAACAATAGTCGAATGAAAGTGAACAAGTCTGAAAAACCTAAATTAAAGAAAGAAAATAATAAGAAAACAAGCCGACGGACAGTGACTGTCGATGTACCGACTGATAACACTATTACGGGACCTGGAATAGACAGTTTAAAGCGCAAATTAAACGAGATAAAGTTCGAAGTCAAAGAAATGGATGAACAGAATAAAGACACAACAACGGATGCTGATGGGGAAATGAAGCCAAATTCAAATGAATTCTACATTAAAACACCAAACGATAACAAATGTACACCTGAAAAAACAGTAACAATTAATTGTGAACAAAACGCCGCGTGTGAAAATCAAGAAAATGACAAAAACGCACTGAATGATAAGTCAGGAAATTTAGAAACGGACCAAGTGTATCGTGAATATTCAAGAACTGAAACAAACATATCATTAACAAGCAACCAAAACGAAAGTGAAATATTAAACGGGAAATCTAATTCACCTAAAAAATGTACTAGACCTAAATCATCAAATAGGTTCTCAAAGAAAGAGATGGAAATGTTTCTACCGCGGAAGAGTTTCTTCAGCTCGCATGACAAAGTACTGAAGGAAGCCGGGTTTCATGTCGATAGTAGTAAGGAGAGAAAGAAGCCGAACTGGAGAAAAATATTAAAAATGCACACGATGGAAGAGCTTTATCCTGTTGACAAAGTACCAGATACTGAAACAAAGAACGTTGAGTTCGGCGGGGAGCCTGTCTCCTCCGATGAGGAAGACGATGGGTTTTCGCTTGAAAACGTCGAAACAACCATGTCAAAGGAAAAGGATGAACACTCGGTTAAACGTAAAACCAAAAAGTCACAAAAAAACGCCTCCGCAGTCGACAAAGAGGAGTATAAGACGTTGCTTGAGTATCTGAAATATATTCACGAAAACCCAGAAGAGTACGGACAAATGGCAAACTTTTCGAGCAAAAACAATGACCACAGACATCCAAGTCGGATGGTTCGTCTAGGCCGAGTGTATCGACGTAGTCGCGGGGATCGTGCTAGTACAGGGCGTAATAGCATTTACCTGCACGCTATTAATGGCCTCAAGTCTAAACTTGTTGAACCGGGAGCTGAGCAAATTCCCGCAAACACTGCGGATGATCAATCAGAAATTGAAAAGTTGAAAGCAAAAGCAGAAAAATGGATGAGAGGACAGACTACACAGCAATTGATGAGAGCTAAGGAGTTTGCATTAAAGGACATAGGAGAGGAGGATGTCAACATAACGAAATGGTGGCACTCATTTAAGTCATGTCATTATCTCAGAGTACCCAAACACGTGGAAGAAACCAGTACTGGATAGGCAGCAATATAGGAAACTGGTGGTAGATAGGTATATAGCAATATAAGGAACTGGTGGTGAAGTGTTTTTGTGAAGTTGATATCAAAATTTACAGTTTAGGATGAACACTAAAGAAAAACATGTGTTAATACTTCAAGTAATGTCATTATCTCAGAGTACCCAAACACGTGGAAGAAACCAGTACTGGACAGATAGATAGAAATGTAAGGAACTGGTGGTGAAGTGTTTTTGTGAAGTTGATATCAAACTATACAGTTTAGGATGAACACTAAAGAAATATTTGTGTTAATACTTAAAGTCTTGTCATTATCTTAGAGAACCCAAACACGTGGAAGAAACCAGTACTGGACAGGTAGCAATATAAGGAACTGGTGGTGAAGTGTTTTTGTGAAGTTGATATCTAAATATACAGTTTAGGATAAACACTAAAGACAAATGTGTATATTAAGTGCTAATTGGTTGTGGTAATAGTAATCGGTTTTAAAGGGAAAACATGATAATCTTGATTTTTTAAAAAAACTCACGGCGTCACGTTAGTTTTTTTACGCAAATTACGCAAACTGCATTTGTTCAATCATTAATATGGGGTTATTTAACAGTGTTGAATACACTGAATACTGAATTCTATTTGACGAGTACACAGCAGAGAGAATCTATATTTGGACCAGGCGTAACTGTTAAACGACCTCTTTATTTCACACCTCACTAATATAACCAAACGTTGCACATTTGAATTCCAACTTGATATTTATGTTATTAATTGAACAGAGCAAAAGCAATACATTGTTCCACATTTATTAAATGAATAAAATGTAATTTGAAACACACTCGTAAAGTGTCAAAACGGTACTGTTTCAATTCATTTTCAACAAAAATGAAATTGTGAGGTAAACTGTGAATGACTCGTTGATTTTTATTGTTAGAGTTGTCTTCCCATAGTACAATACATTGAATATAATTATATGATTTTTTTTTACTTTACATCTATTTCCATAGTACAAATATGGAATATGGATTTTTTGGACTCCATATTTTCTGGATGAAGGGAAGATTGCTAGGTAATTTATATAATATTTAAGACTTTTCCGCCATTTAATGTTTACATATGTATGCAATAAAGGACATATAGCATTACACATTTATATTTTTATTTATAATGCAAGATTGCATGTTTATACATATTTGTGAAATGTCAGCATGTTATGCAACATTAAACATTATTCTAATAGTACACGTCGGCCTTTTTCCTGATTTAATGTCGATGCAATATGCATTTTAAGCACAAGTTAGGGCATTACATCAAGTACTTTCATTATTTATTATATATATATATAGCATATATAGAGAAAGAAATCAATATATAAAATGCAATACTTTCAGGTCAGATTGTACATAAATTAAAACATTTTTAGAACACGTTTTTATTCTTCATTTGTTCTTATATATGTTTTAATGGAAAAATATATGTGTTGCGTTATTATCATTAATTTCATAAAACCAGTCAACAGGAGATTTCAGTTTCACAGGAAGGACTCCACTGGAAGGACTCCGCCCAATTAAAAAAAATGGAATATCCATAACTTACACACGGTTACAAATTAAGTAAAGATTAATCATTTTTTCAACAACGATTTATAAATATCTGCCTTAAATTTACCCCTTTATGACGAGTTATTCCGGACATTCGATCAGGATGAGCAGGTCCGCCGACTAAAAAAAAGGATAAAAATATCGGACAGGGAAAGCAGCATTCAAGGACGACAGTCAACCACAAAACACAAAAACAAACACGCAAACAGACAAACGAAAAGACAAAAGTAATAAAAAAAGCAAACGACATCACAAACACAAAAGTTTCGGTCACACGGATTTACACTTTGAGTCTTAAGCTGAATACGTATTCAGATTATTTTATTTTAATTTACAAAACGCAGTTTTACCCTCAAAATTGAGTGTTCTTAAAAGCAAAGTTTTAAAGTACAATTATCATTTCCAAAATATTATTAAAAATAAAAGGTCCAAGAGGGCCTCTACTTGCTAACGAGTAATGACGGCTCAAAATATGTATTTAAGATCTCTTTAGGATGAAATGCTATCTCTATAAACTAGAAATATATATCTTTAGGATGGAATGATATCTCTATAAACTAGAAATATATATCTTTAAGATAGAGTGATATCTCTATAAACTAGAACGATACATCTTTAAGATATAGTGATATCCCTATGAACTAGAAAGATGATCTCTTTAATATATAGTGATATATCTGTGAACTAGAAAGACGGTCTCTTCAAGATAGAGTGATATCTCTGTGAACTAGAAAGACGGTTTCTTTAAGATAGAGTGATATCTCTGTGAACTAGAAAGCCGGTTTCTTTAAGATAGAGTGATATCTCTGTGAACTAGAAAGACGGTCTCTTTAAGATAGAGTGATATCTCTATGAACTAGAAAGACGGTCTCTTTAAGAAAGAGTGATATCTCTATGAACTAGAAAGACGGTTTCTTTAAGAAAGAGTGATATCTCTATGAACTAGAAAGACGGTTTCTTTAAGATAGAGTGATATCTCTATGAACTAGAAAGACGGTCTCTTTAAGATAGAGTGATATCTCTATGAACTATAAAGATGATCTCTTTAAGATAGAGTGATATCTCTATGAACTATAAAGATGATCTCTTTAAGATAGAATGATATCTCTATGAGCTATAAAGACGGTCTCTTTAAGAAAGAGTGATATCTTCATGAACTAGAAAGACGGTTTCTTTAAGATAGAGTGATATCTCTATGAACTAGAAAGACGGTTTCTTTAAGATAGAGTGATATCTCTTTGAACTAGAAAGACGGTCTCTTTAAGATAGAGTGATATCTCTATGAACTATAAAGATGATCTCTTTAAGATAGAGTGATATCTCTATGAACTATAAAGATGATCTCTTTAAGAAAGAGTGATATCTTCATGAACTAGAAAGACGGTTTCTTTAAGATAGAGTGATATCTCTATGAACTAGAAAGACGGTTTCTTTAAGATAGAGTGATATCTCTTTGAACTAGAAAGACGGTCTCTTTAAGATAGAGTGATATCTCTATGAACTATAAAGATGATCTCTTTAAGATAGAGTGATATCTCTATGAACTATAAAGATGATCTCTTTAAGAAAGAGTGATATCTTCATGAACTAGAAATATGATCTCTTTAAGATATAGTGATATCCCTATGAACTATAAAGATGATCTCTTTAAGATAGAGTGATATCTCTATGAACTATAAAGATGATCTCTTTAAGATAGAATGATATCTCTATGAGCTATAAAGACGGTCTCTTTAAGAAAGAGTGATATCTTCATGAACTAGAAATATGATCTCTTTAAGATATAGTGATATCCCTATGAACTAGAAAGACGGGCCTTGTGTGGTTCCCGGGGGGCCTCCGTTTGGTCACGGGGCAAAGAATAGGGTCACTGCAGATCCCTTTGGAGAGGTAGGCAGAGGGGTAGAATCCCCCCAAATTCATGTTTATTTTATCATTTTTTGTTCATGTTCATTAAAGGTCTTCATCATGATCCCTGCATTGTTTCAGGTGCTATCTCGCTCGCATCAAAAGAGCAGTGGCAGAAAAACAATAACGTGGCTCCAGCGTAAATGGAGTTTCTACGATAGAATTTGCAGCAACTCTGCAGTTCAGGGTAAGAAGGTTTCTAGGCCCATTTTCCATATTTTATCTCGATGTACATGGAAGATGAGCCTGGCATGTTCATGCCTGTTAGGCGCCATATAACCTTTTCATGTGTTGGTGCGCCTTAACATCCCAAGTCAGTTCAATTCAATTAGAAATACGGTCTCTTTAAGATATAGTGATATATCTGTGAACTAGAAAGATGATCTCTTTAAGATAGAGTGATATATTTATGAACTAGAAAAATGATCTCTTTAATATAGAATGGTATTTTTATGAACTAGAACGACGGTCACTTTAAGATAGAGTGATATCTTTATGAACTAGAAAGACGGTCTCTTTAAGATAGAGTGATATCTCTTTGAATAAGACAGATGATCTCTTTAAGATATAATGATGTCTCTATGAACTAGAAAGACGTACTCTTTAAGATAGAGTCCTATCTTTATGAACAATAAAGATGATCTCTTTAAGATATAGTGATATCTCTATGAACTAGAAAGACGGTCTATTTAAGATAGATTGATATCTTTATGAACTAGAAAGGCGATCTCTTTAAGATAAACAGATAAAGAGATATCTCTCCAGCTTAAGGAGATATCTTGTTCAAAAGTGTCTAACATTTGAGATATCACTTTAACGAAGATATGGTGATTCCCCTGTTTGCCGGTGCTCGCTTAATACCGGGGTAGTTTGTAAAAATACCATTCCCATCATGCAGTGTAAGTTTTTAAGGTCATTTGTATGCAAATGTGTTGACCTAGATTGCCGCTATGTGTCAACACAGGAAAAAATCAAAATTATTAAATATTTTTCATTTTAAAAGGAACAAAACAAATACCTCCTATTTTTTCTATATTTTTTCTCTTTTTCAGAATAAAAAAGCGTGCCTGTCTCAAAATTGATCAAATTTGCTTTTTTGATGTCGTCTGCTAGTTTTAAGCCATCTTGCTTCAGAATAAATCAGGTCACATGTTCCCAACTATGACCAACATCCGGTGCTAACATAAAAATATCCGAGGTGATTTATACCTATACACCGGTATACCACCATCTTTTTTTTTGTACCAGACTTGATGTGACCTATTTGAGGTGATAATTTTACAATGAAAACACTTTACAATTTGAAATTTGTTGATGGATATTGAAAGATAATAGATTATTTTATCATCCTATCACACATAGTTTTAAAATGTTATATTTTCGCTTTCAACTGGATGCATTTTATGACAAGTACACCGGTATATAGATGAGCGAGCATATATAGAGAATATTATGTCAGTGCCTTTTACTATCAAGTTTATTAGGCGAGGCTTAGAAAATGAAGAATGGCGAGGCTCTATTTATCATGTAGATTATTAACATTTTCTGTTTGAATTACTATATTACCTATTTCTCAGAATGTTACGCTTATCGAGGACGCCGCCATGTTGTTGTTTTTTGTTTGTTTTATGACGTCAGGCAACGTTACGCGCATGACATCAGATAACGTTACGTACAATAAACGTCGAGGGATTCCGCATTGATTTGCTCTATTGGTAAGTGCCGAATAAAGCAAAATGTAATAGGTCACCCCTTTAATGGACAGAAAAGTGCACATCTGCATGATAAATATTTCTTTAAGCTAAAGAGATTTCTCCTTAAATCAGCTTACATATATGTCGCTTTAAGGCTACATTATTAACACCATATTTTCCAGCCAATTGCTTAAAAATATTTGTTTAACATAGAGAGATGGAAGAGAGATATCTCTATAACAGATTACGATGATATAACGTTAAAGATCTCTCTCGCGCTTAAACATATATTTCTCTATCTTTCTTACTTAAAGAGATATCTCTCTGACTCAATGTGATGTCTTGATTAAGGATATATAAAGTATAAAGTAGAGACCCCTTTATAATAATTGCATCTATCTATTTAAGCTAGAGAGATATCTTTCACGTTAGAACGATATAGTGTACGCTGGAGAAATATCTATTTAATTTAGGAATATATCTCTCTAGTTTAACAAGATAGATCTATGTAATTGTTAGACAGCTTTTAAATAACTCAAGGGTTAGAACTTGTTTCTAGTCCGACATGTTTTTGAATTTATCCAGGCTTTCTCCTATGATCGAATGAATTTCATAAAATATAGTTTTAAAAAATTGAAGGTGAGGGGAATGGGGTGGGACGTGGTTTGCGGGAGGATGGTGTGTGAGTAAAATATGACTGTTTTTCAAACTTATAACAATTTTTATCATAATATTAACACCTTGAACACGTTTGGTGAAGATGGAATGAAAAATGAAGGAACTATGGGTGTAAATAAAGCAAAGTTTAGCATTTTTAACTAATTCAAACACCATTTCTCTGATGTTTCTCCTAGTTCCACATGGCTAGTTTCTGAATATGTCCACTCTTTTTTTTATTAAACAGATACATTAATAAAACATAAACTATTGCACAGGTGGGTGGGGATATATAGCATTTTTCAATAAATTCAGATCCTTAACTCTGATGTTATTAAGCAACACTTGCTAGTGTCCGGATATATCAGAGATCAACTATCTGACGGAGTTTGTTAAAATCAGATGGAAAATAAATGTGCTAGAGCTTTAATGAATCAAAAATCAAATAGTATTTTTAAATAATGTAAGGGTTTCTTCTGTATTTTGTCCGACATGTCTAGTGTTAACATCCTGCCAAAGAGTTGTCAAGACCAGATGAAAACAGAATGAGTTAAGCGTGTTCACGAGACACAATCTGGCATTTTTTTTCAATAAATAAAGGGCCATAACTCTATTTTTACATTAATATCAACACTCTGGTCAAGTTTAAAAAAAGATCAAATACAAAATGAATGTGCTAGAGTGTTCACAAGCCATAATATGGGTTCGAATCCCACTGGCAGCTCGACTTGTGAGAAGGTGTCGAGTCTTACGGATAGCGGGAGGTTTTAACTGAATTTCAACGTGGTCTCGAGTGACATATTTTACCATAGTTTACACATCTTTCTAACACGGTTGATTATTTTGTTTATTATATACTTTCAAAGCGATTTATATGGATGGTCAGTTGAAAGATCCCCACACCCATGCAACGACTGCCAAATACTTAATCAGATGATCTTGAACATAAATACATTATTTGCATTTATATGACACATGAATAGGTTATTATTTTCATTATTATTATTACTATTATTTAATAATAATAATAATAATGGAACAAATAATTTAATTTTCTATAAAAAAAAAAATATAAAAAAAAAAGTCCCGGCAAAGAAAAGTAGTCCCGGCATGAAACACTGAAAAATTCATATAAATCACCGTCGTTTGCACACGTCGACATAATGTACATACATTTCTGGTTTGTGCAGAGACAATTGTTTAGTTAACGTCATTTGTGTATGAGGGTCTGTTTTAGTGGTGGATGCAGATCAGGCACTTATTCATAGGTAGAACGTAAGAATCGACACTTATATTTAACCTCATGCAGATTGCTTCAAATAAAGCCAATATACAATACACGCAAAATGCGTTTAGTTTAATTCAGGTATTTTCGACTAAACCGTGTTTAGAGTGATATGCAATTAAAACAAAACACTTTAAATTTCAGTAGTGTTTTAGCGTTTGCATAAATGCGTTCGTGTTCATTTTGTGTACATTCAAGTGAGAATTGGGCAAGTGTAAGATACAAGAATCAAATGAAAAGACATTTCATTATACATGTATATTCATTTCGTCTTATCTGCAACTAAATTCTCCGTGATGAACATTCGTTTTACCTGCTGTGTTTCAACCCGGGCCGAGACGTCCCTCCTTAGACAACCTGTACCCTCTGGGCTCTCCCGAAGGGCCCATATTGATGCCGAGCTCAGTGCGAAAACCCAGTCGAGAAACAAGGTTGAAGAACTTGTATTTAAACCTAACATTAGGCTTATATTAAGATTAGTAACAAATCAGACAATTAAAATTAATAAATATATTTAAATCAAATCCCGAAAGCATCGATAAATAAGGCAATTGTTAAAACATCAAAAGAGGTCTCACCGTACAACCGACAATCCCAATGGCAGTACGCTCATGCGATGTTCAGGCCATTCGACGAGTGGGTAAACATTTGTGTTAATTTAAAGTCAGGATGCAATTAATTCACGAAAATCACTGCTTGGGTTTGTTACTACATGCTTTAAGTGGATCTTGGTAAATTTTGATCAGAATCATTCTACTTTTAAGCTGTTTTACCGCGTTCCGAAATGCGAAGGTTTAGATTTTACCGAAAATTTTGACATTCGCTAATATTATTGTGTTTTTGATGTTTTTAGCTTGGTTTCACAATGCGCATTAACACATCAATACTTAAGGGCCAGTTGTGCAAAATATCAAGTATGTACGTCCACAAATAAACTTTATACTGGCTTTTATAAAGTTCGTAGTAAAAAAAAAAGCGATCCTTCTTTACAATTCAAACCGTTATAAGGCTGTCGCGGATAGCAGTCAGTGGCGATCACGATAACATAAAATGATGTTGTGTATTGTAAATAACGCTCGATCTTTATAAATATTGCTGAAATATAAGTCCATTTTTAGTTTCATAAACATAATTAAATCAGAAACGTAAAGTTAAAATCAGAATTATTTTTTCTTTTATATATACTAATAACTGAACATTTTTAAAATATTGTTCATCAATATTTCAGGTGAAATATGTTGTGATTGGTCAGGCGGAATGGGATTGAAACATATTACAGTTATTTATCTAATTATTGCGTGTGCATAATAGTTTATGTCCGGAATTGGCGTGGCAGAAATTTTCCATTTAGATACAAACATGGTAGTTAACCTTTCTAACGAAAAAAAACAAGGTTGCAACTTAAAAACAGGAAAGGATGGTTGTACCTACATCCTATGACCTAGAAAACCCAGGAGATACATATTCTGGAATTAATCTATTTAGTGGTCAACACCTGCATTTTTTACCAAACATGCTACATCTGCTACCAAGGTCAAATGGCAGTAGTTTTAAATTTATGTATTGGATTCCAGTCAATATTTGAACCAAACCAAGGGCGGATTTAGATGAGGCGGACCGGTGAAACCTTGTTAAACTAGCAAACATAATTTTCAAATTTCACGCACCCGCGAACCACACTTTTCCCTTAAATTCAAATCCTGGTCCACAATTAAAACAAAACTGTGCTAATAAAAGTACGTTTTTTCGACTTTGATGGGTGGCGGGTAGTATAGTGGCACAACTGATCATGTTCAACATACTTTAGACACATTTTTCAAATTACTGAGGGACGTGGCTGGTCGAACTGTGCTGATCTTCCCTCCAGCGCCCCCTTATTCGGTCGAATCTGCACATGGTATACAAACCGAAAGTAAAAATGGGGTCCCGATAGTTAGACATTTATGTTTGAAGAAACAAGAGTTGTTTACCTTGTTTTTAAATTGCGTCTTTTGCAATTTTTTAAAACAAAAGGTATAGTCGAATTGTTCTTGTCCTTGTATCATACTATGTCCTTGTTAATATTTAGGTGTTCGCAATTATAAGATACAAGAAGCAAATGAACGTACATTTCACTACATATTCGTATTATCTGCAAATAAATATCCTGTGTTGAACATTCTAATTGTGATGTCGGCCACACCTCAACACATCCTCCCCTTCCCCTACCGCAGACCGCCTCTTGTTTGAATAAATGTAAATCACATCATGAAACCATCGATAAATGAGGCAATTGTTAAAAAATCTCAAAAGGTCATAAGAAATATTTTCATTTTTAAAACGGAAATACGTTGGAAATTCACATCGCTCACACGCTTGTCAAGTTAAGCGTAACTACACACAATATATTTTGTGCACATGCACGTGAGAATTGGGCAATTATAAGATACAGGAAGCAAATGAACGTACATTTTATTACATATTCATTTCGTAGTATCTACAAATAAAGAACAGAACAGGAACAGAACATATTCTTTATTTATGACTTAAACAAATGTTTCTCGTCATATAAACATGATAAATGCATATTACATTTGTTAATATGTGACAGGTCAATGCAATTTTTACATTAAACAGTGAAAAAATACAAACACACAAATCATACATACTATTCACCCGTACAACTCACCCATTCACTCTGACGCCCAAAATGTCTCACACATTCACTCTGACGCACGCATTTACCCTGTTATAATGATTTAAATATTCCTATTAGATAGTTTCATGTTACTATTTTAAGTTTTAATAGTTTACATGTCAAGTCCAATGAGGATGAACATACATTTTTTACTCATTATACATTGCAGAATTGCGAATAATAAATGCTTCCCTAACAAACCTAGATAACCTAAAAAGCTCTTGCTGGCTTGAAGATTGCATCAGCTGAATAAATTTAATAACACTTGGATGTCTGTAATAATATTGTTATACATATAGCTTATAGCTTACGTAATTGTTCGTACAAAGGACAAATTAAAATAAAATGGTATTCATCTTCTAAGTCGGTACTATTACACAATGTACAATATCTTTGATTTCTATTAGTTCTATTTTGTGAATATCTGCCTGTTCCAATTCTAAGTATGGGAGGATAATCTTATCCTCGACATGGCATTCTTAATTTCAATGGCAATATATCTAGATACACTTCATTTTTCCAATCGGATGAAGACGTTTTATATTTTAATGAAATGTATATGGGAGGTGAATTACAAATTATGTTTGATGAGCTTAATTATGATATTACCGACGCCCATATTTTATATGCTATAAGTCAATTAAAGAATGGAAAATCGGGAGGACCTGATAAATTAGTAAATGAATTTTTTATACACGGTAAAAATACACTGACTCCAATCTTAAAATTATTATTTAATAAAATATTTAAATCTGGACATTTTCCTGACATGTGGTCTGAGGTTTCCTGGTTTCCTGACATATCATTCCTTTACACAAGAAAGGTAACCTTAACGATCCTGGAAACTATCGTGGCATTACTTTACTGAGTACTTTGGGTAAGTTATTCACACGTGTGCTAAATAACAGGTTAAATGACTGGGCTGAAACGTATAATGTGTATATTGAGGCTCAGGCTGGTTTCCGTAAACATATGAGTACGGTTGACAATATTTTTATACTGCACGGAGTTATAACGCATATGATTAATACTGGTAAACAATTATATTGCGGGTTTGTTGATTTCACAAAGGCATTCGACTATGTCGTTCGTGAAAATCTATGGTTTAAACTTATCAAGTTAGGTGTAAGGGGCAAAATACTTGACATTATAAAATCAATGTATAACTCAATAAAATCAAGGATAAAATATAACAACTGTTTGAGTGATGAATTTACATGTACATTAGGGGTTCGTCAAGGTGAGTGTTTATCGCCGTTTTTATTTTCAATGTTTTTAAATGATTTAGAAGAAGACTTTGTAAATAATGGTTTTGAAGGAATTGATATTAGCACTATGAAAATGTTTATATTAATGTATGCTGACGACATAGTGATCTTTTCTGAAACGCCAAATGGGTTTTGATATTTTAGCAAATTACTGCAAACGTTGGAAATTAAACGTAAATACTAAAAAAACAAAAGTAATGGTTTTTCGGAAAGCGGGGGTATTACCTAGGAATTTAACATTTTTGTATAAAGGAATTGAAATTTAAATAATTAAATCTTTTTGTTATCTTGGGATTGTATTCACACAAGGCGGATCGTTCAACGAAACACAGATTACTTTAGCAGGTCAAGCATTGAAGGCTATTTTTAAATTAAATAAATATCTATATAGATTCACAAATATTTCGGTCAAACACAAACTTGATTTATTTGATAAACTTGTAAGCCCGATACTAAACTATGGATCCGAAGTTTGGGGTTTTACTTCGGCTTTAAATATCGAAAGAGTACATACAATGTTTTGTAAAAAAGTGCTAAATGTAAAAAGGAGTACACAAAATGATTTCATCTATGGAGAATTAGGAAGAAAAAATCTTGTCACACAGAGGTATTTTAACATTGTCAAATATTGGTTAAAAATAATTTGTTCTGGTGAAAATAAATTCGTAAAACTGGTTTATTATATGATGAAAAGTGATGCTGATCTGCATCCAAATAAAAAGAACTTATTACGCTTGGTTATTCCAAGGTGTTGGAGATAACGCTTTGTTTTTGTATAATGTAAAACAAAGATTAAATGATTGTTTCATTCAAAACCTACATTCTCGTCTTCGGAACTCAAGTAGAGCGAATACCTATACTTTAATTATTGATAATTTTGTTTTGAAATCGTACTTGTATATGGTTAATGTAGAAAAATATAGAATTGCGCTATCTAGGTTAAGACTCTCATCTCACAACTTACAAATAGAAGCTGGAAGATGGCATAAACCATATAGTATACCTTTAAATGAACGTAAATGTACCAAATGTGGTAAATTAGAAGATGAATATCATTTTGTTATTGAATGCAGTTTATATAATCAGATAAGACAAACATATATAAAGAACTATTATTGGAAAAGGCCAAGTATGTTTAAATTGTAAGCACTTATGCAACGTCAAAACGAAAAAATTATTAAATGCCTTAGTGTTTTCGTTTTTAAAGCTTTTGAGATAAGGAAAAATGAAATATTCAGTTAAACACAACTTCCAATGAAAAGTTTCAAGTTTACATAACTTATATGAAATGTTAAACAACAGTAATAATTTCAAATGCATCTTAATCCAGTTAATTGTATTAACAGTCAAAATGTTTGGAATATTTTCATCAGTAATACTAAATTATGATTGACATATATGTCACCTTCTCCACACAAATACTACGATAACTATTGTTCTGATTATATGACACTGACATGACAAAAACAATAATAATTGTACTTGAGTGTGTGTGTGTGTGTGTGTGTGTGTGTGTGTGTGTGTGTGTGTGTGTGTGTGTGTGTGTGTGTGTTGTGTGAGTGTGTGTGTGTGTGTGTGTGTGTGTGTGCGTGCGTGCTTGCGTGCGTGTGTTGTATTTATTTGTACACATTTTACATGTAATCACTGCACCATTTGTTGTATCAATTGTAATTATGTATATCATGTTGTATCCTCACAGGTCTCATGGCATATTGGAAATTCTGAATAAACGATATCTCTATGAAAATGAGGTTTTAAAATGTCTATACAAACATAAAACTCGATTCTCTTAACACTCACCCTTCTCATAGGAGTAACACGACAACAACACATACGTTATAAATGTATATTTATTAATTTATTGGTATAAGCCATTGGACGACCGACTGACTGACCTTATTAACATTAATTAATAGCAAACACTTCCCCTTCAACTTATAATACGATACATAAGAAACTACACCTTTAAAATATAGCAATCTCTCATCACATGACATATGCCAAACTGATCCCAGATCGCTTACGCGAACTATACAGTACATAAAAAGCAAACGCAATACTTCCCGACTACTGAATAAGCAAAGGAGATACGATTTTGTATCTACTTTTTTTAGCATACAACCAACCCAGTATTCTCCCTTATATAATACACTTTCCTTCGACGGAATTACTTAAGCAACTTTCAATGGTGATAAATTAAAAATAAACTGTATTGAACAAATGTTATTATTTCTAAGATATAAAATGTCATCCCTACTGCATCAGCTCCACCAATCACGTCGTACTTTAAACAGAGCACCATCAACGTGATACTGAGCCGTCCGCGAAAAACCCACGTATGGGAAACATGTATCCGATAACATTTTTATTCAAGGTATCACTCAGAATAAGATCTCGGACTTCATCTTTAACTATCAAAAGTACTAACGTTTCAATAATCAATGGAACCAATACAGCCCGGACAACATAAATATCCTGAAATGTCTTCAAGTCCATAATATGTAAGTTACTGCAACACGATTTACTAAGAATCTAAAATTTGAACGTGTTAACTGGTCAGTCATCCAACGCTGAATGGCTAAAACTTGCGTTCTATACGCCACGTGCACTCCCTGAGAGTGCGCCCCCTATGAGAATCACTCACTTCAAGAGAAATCAATTATCGTCTAATTCGCTTCTCTCAAGCGACAATAATGTCATTTCTCTTAACACTCACCCTTCTCATAGGAGTAACACGACAACAACAGATACGTTATAAATGTATATTTATTAATTTATTGGTATAAGCCATTGGACGACCGACTGAACTAAAAGAACGGGCTCAAAAGTGTAACAACCAAATACTAGTATCCAAGTAACTTACATATATGAATTCAAATCTCCATTATTAAACATATAACATATAAGACATTTCTAAACCAAGATAATGGTACACTATTTCATAAGAATTTAAACATAAATACGTCCTATGTCTACCCGACACTGACTCCATGTAATATAATAAAACAATTTTATGTTTAAAACCAAGGTATTGGTACACTAGACTTTAGAATTTAAACCTCAATACGTCCTGTGTCTATCCGACACTGACTCCATGTAATTGATATAAAACAAGTTTGCTTAAAACCAAAATATGACATATATGTATTAAAATCTCCATTATTAAACATATAACATATGGTACATTTATAAACCAAGATATTGGTACACTATTCCCTAGAATTTAAACATAAATACGTCTGTTGTCTACCCGACACCCACTCCATGTAATTGATATACAACAATTTCTGTTTAAAACAATGGTATTTGGTACACTAGACCTTAGCATTTAAATATAAATACGCCCTGTGTCTATCCGACAATGACTTCATGCATGTAATTGATATAAAACAAGTTTTGTTTAAAACCCAATCATCACAAATCCATAGAATTTAAACATGTTTACCTCCTGTGTTTACCCAACACTGACTAACTGTAATTGATATAAAACAAGTTCTGTCTAAAACCAAAATATGTGTACACTAGTTCATAGAATTTAAACATAAATACGTCTCGTGTCTAATCGACTCTGACTCCATGTAACTGATATTAAACGAGTTCTGTTTCTTACTTTAGCTCTCATGTAAACCTATTTAAATTTCAGTATCATAAGCACGTTATAGGGACATGATTCCCATAACACTTAATATATAATACTAACTCTTTGCGCAAATATCCGCATATAGTAACCATCAAGTTGAAACCGATTCGTTGCAACATGGTATACGCCTATTTCCACCCATATATAAGGGAGCTAACATCACATGTTTTCACATAAATTATAACCCTGTGTAATTATTAACCAACAAATCGATACCGAATCGTTGCAACATGGCATACGTCTATTTTCCGGTAAGTCCCTATATAGGGGAGCTAACATTTCAATATAAATTATGAATCACATACATCAGTTTCCTTGCATTTATACCTAACCCTACGTGCAGATACCCGCACATAGAAACCAACAAGCCGATACCGGCTCATTGCACCTGACATACGGCCTTTACCACCCCAAGCAGTGTATATTATAGTCACATACTTTACACGCAAAACCACGTTTTCTTGTATCCTATACAGGGGAGATCGTATTATCATTACATACTGTTGAATCAAACAGCCTAAATGCGTGCCCTCATGAAATCACTCGACAAGTAATTGTTCCAAGTTTTACCACGCATGTAGCAATCCGCATGTAGCAAAAAGGTGTACGGTTGAATCTTACAGTCTAAATGCATGTCCAAACGAAATAACATCACACGGAATGACACGACAATCAAGTGTTCCTCCTCTCAAAACATATAAGCTTGTTTAAAGTTTTCTTACTTTAACCGTCATTGATAATTGTAACCGGCTGGTACTTCAGTCTTAATATGAATTCTGAATTTGCGTCACTGTTCTCTGCCAAAACACTCCTGTTCTGGAACGCAATATCGAAAGGAAATATCTGAAAACAAATAGTATTCATTATGAATTGTGTATTGAACTACATACACCAAACTTACTTGCAATTATATGCATTTACCATTTTTAAAATGATAGCAATACTATTATTAGTATTATTTCTCACTGTGCCACATCACTACCGACGATGTCACTACCACCAGTGTCACTACCCACATATGCACTATATATACATAAATATATACATAAAACATTATAACCAGTCATTTTAGACAATCTATATAAATTCCAGTTATGTTCAAAACATTTTAATATCTGTTTCATTGTATAAGCCCTCTTTAAAATGTCTGTTTCTACAAGTATCTCGCATTTCAAATACAACATCCCCAAGCATACGTCATAAATACATTATTACTTATCCCATTTTAACATTAAATATTTCTTTATACATCTTATATTTGACAAACATGCGTCACGAACATGTTGCACATGGGCATTCGCCCGAAAAATCTATTTTCCCAGCAGTTTTAATAGGTAGCTATGCCCGAGTTTTGACCATTTACTACTTTAATACATGTACACATATCTAACCCTATGTACAAATACGCGCACATAGTAACCGATAAGCCGATACCTAATCGCTGCCACATGGCATACGGCTATGTGTCACCCCTATAAAGGGGAGCTAATTTCACATTTATTTACATATACATTTAATCCACATTTCTTCACATGGCTTACATGTCAACTACAACATCACCCAACATGTATCATCAACACGTTTCACAAGGCTTTGGTTGTTCTTTAATAATAATAATTATTATTATTATTATTATTATTATTATTATTATTATTATTATTATTATCACATACATCAGTCTACTTGCATTTATACCTCACCTTATGTGCAGATACCCGCACATATATGGCAAGCCAATTGTCCAATAATTACGTGAACCGGTCGAAAAACTAGGATTAACGATCGATAAACTAGGTTTTTCGAACGTAACAGCATGTTAACCTATACTTTCGAGCAAAAACATAGGATAACGTCCGTAAACCATAGTTCACGCTCGTAAACGTAGGTTCACGCTCGTAAACCCAAGTTCACGGTCGTAAACTATGGTTCACGCTCGTGAACCCCGGTTCACGCTCGTGAACCCCGGTTCACGGTCGATATACTAGGATTATCAAAAAAAGGATCTGGTCCAATTATGTTGGACGGGCTACCAACCGATGACTATTCACGGGCGCTATCCCACTACTGCTCGACACGGGAACTTTTGCCTGCTGTGTTTCCACCCTGGGCCGATACGTCCCTCCTTAGACAACCTGGACCCTATGAGCTCCACCGAAGGGCCCATATTGATGCCGAGCTTAGTGCGGACACCCGATCGACATGGCACACCGGAGAGCAGGACCCCCGCCCTCAAACCGTCCCGGACCCCGACCTCCAAAGTTGGATAACAGGAGCACACCACAACTCCCAGTCGAGAAACGAGACGAAATAACTCATATTTAAACCTAACATTAGGCTATTAGGCTTATACGCCAAGATTAGTAACACATCAGAGAATTAATGTTAATGAATAAATTTAAATCACATCATGATACCATCGATAAATGAGGCAATTGTTAAAAAATCTCAAAAGGTCATAAGAAATATTTTCATTTTTAAAACGGAAATGTGTTGGCAATTCACATCGCTCACACGCTTGTCAAGTTAAGCGTAACTACACACAATATATTTTGTGGACATGCACGTGAGAACTGGGCAATTATAAGATACAAGAAGCAAATAACGTACATTTCATTACATGTTCATTTCGTAGTATCTACAAATAAATATGCTGTGTTGAACATTCTAATTATGATGTCACCCACACCTCCACTTATCCTCCCCTTCGCCTACCCCACACCGCCTCGTGTTTGGATCATCATCTAGCGATGATATAATGAAAGTACATGTACATTTGAAATTCTTCACATGTTTTAAAATAAATGTCATTAAAATGGCATCTCCCCATTAACTCCATGTCACCCCCACCCACCCCGCCCTCGCCCCACTCCCGCCCATCTCTCAGCTACCACCCACACATCACACACTCCGTTTCCCTCTACTTCAGACAGCCTCTTGTGTGGAAATCATCTGGCGATGATCGATCTTGAGTGGAAATCATCTGGCGATGATCGAATGAAAGTACATTTGAAATTCATTCCATAAATATTTCTTATCATCTACAAAATAAATTTCATTAACATGGCATTTCTCCATAAATTAAATCTAATCCATTATATAAAAATGAACATATTATTTCGGAATGTGCAAGAAAAGAAAAAAAGGGGGGAAAAAAGGATCTGGTCCAATTATGTTGGATGGGCTACCAACCGATGACTATTCACGGGCGCTATCCCACTACTGCTCGACACGGGAACTTTTGCCTGCTGTGTTTCCACCCTGGGCCGATACGTCCCTCCTTAGACAACCTGGACCCTTTGGGCTCCCCCGAAGGGCCCATATTGATGCCGAGCTTAGTGCGGACACCC
>JAWPHD010017267.1:0-45476 GCA_037043455.1 Cyrtodaria siliqua | reverse complement strand
ATTTACTATAACACATAATTCAATATTGGTGTAAAATACTTTTATCCATCTTTTAAAAATTGGACCAAATTTATAGAAATCAAGTACTTCAAAAATAAAGTCCCAAGCAAATGAATCAAAAGCTTTTTCAAAGTCGATCAAAAGGACCAGTCCAGGTAGACTGTATTTTTCAGCATAAAACATAATATCATATACCAATCTGGTATTTTCTCCCATATATCGCCCAGCTAAGAAGCTAGTTTGATCTTTATGAATTAATGATTGTAAAACAAGTTTTAGTCTTCTAGCTATACATGCAGATGCTAACTTTTAAGACACATTTAAAAGAGATATTGGACGCCAGTTCTTTAGATATAATTTATCTTTATCTTTGTCTCCTTTTGGAATGCATGTAATTACACCCAGTCTTTGTGAAATTGATAACTGCCCAGTAATAAAATTAATTGACCGTAGAACAAATTGACCGATATCTGACCAGAAAAATGTGTAGAACTCTACTGTATAACCAGAATTTCCTGGGCTCTTGTCATTTGACATTTGTTTAAAACTTTGAAGTATCTCCTCATATGTAATATCTGATTCAAGTGTTTGCTTAGTGTTATCATCTAACTTAGGGATTTTACAGTTTGAAAATAAATCATTTAAGTCAACTGCCTCAGTCGGATGATGAGAATATAGTTTTTTATAAAATTCTTTGTTTCATTTATAATACCGTGCTGAGATTTAATAATAGTATTGCCTTTAGACATTATATTTGACATACACTTTGAAGTAAAATTATTATTTTCTAGATTACAAAAATACTTTGACATTTTTTCTCCCTCTTGAATCCACTTTGCTCTTGATCTTATTTTAATACCCCTCCATTTTTTTCTCTTATCTCATAAAGTTCTTTTCTTTTACTTTCAAGTAATGAATGATTAATATTGATATCTTTCTCTAATGTATCTATATCTGCTATAAGGTTTTGCTCACGTTTATCTTCTGTTTGTTTTACATGCGAAGAATATGCTATAGTTTTTCCTCTTATTTCCATTAACAGTACATCAAAGAAGAGTTGATCATTTATATTTAAGATAAGATCTTTATCGGAAACACAACTTATATTAGGCTCTTTTACATATTGCTGTTTAGTCTTTTTTATAGTTTTTAATTTCATGTACATATTTTTCATCTTTTAAAAGAGAGTTATTCATTTTCAAATAAGAACGTCCTTTAACAAATTTACCAAATTCAAATGATAATATAACCAGGCTATGATCTGTTCTATATCCTGATAAAATACTTGTTTCGTCAATATCAGTAATTAGTTTGTCCAAAATTAAAAAATAATCTAGGCGTGCATTTTTGTTTGAGTTATTTTTTTTAACCAGGTAAATTGTCTATTTTCCAGATGTTGATCCCGCCAACAATCTATTAAGTTGAATTCACTTATACTATTTAAAACTTCATCCCTTGCTTTTGGGTTATTAATATTAACGTAATCGTGGCAATCTTTATTTGGATTTAAAACCAAATTAAAATCTCCAGCTATTTTGATAAGGCAGTCTGTATTTGAAATGTCATTATGTATTTCCTTATAAAAGTTAGGGTCGTCTTTATTTGGTCCGTATATATTTATCAATCTCATTCTTTTTTCAAAAATAGTTATATCTAGTATTATCTTATTTCCATCGTTGCCAGAAAATTTAGAATGTAATTTAAATTCAAAAGTATTATTAAAAAGAATTTCCACACCTTTAGAATGGCTGAAAAATTATTAAAAAAACATTCATATCCCCATTCTGTACGTATATATTTTTCATCTCTTTCAGTAAAATGGGTGTCTTGTAGGAAATAGATAGAATATTTCTTACTTTTAAGATAATGCAGGGTATCAGTCCCTTTTTTTTTATCACTTAGACCTTGGACATTCATAGATGCAAATGTTACCCGGTCATCCATAATTAAACTTTATAGGCGAATCCTTATATTTTGCGGGAACACTGGCTGTCCTGATATTTATGAAAATATTCTGAACCATTTTGATATAAACACTATCTTCATATCATGTTTAGCCTTCCAGTTTCCATCATAGTAACTCAAAGCCAAGACAGTGCTTATTTCAAGAAGAGAAAAAGAAGTTACAAAAGAAAAGAAAAAAAATACACAAGGAAAAATATATTTTTTCACTGTAAAATGTTTTTAAAGAGAGTTTGACAAATGTATAATAAATTAAATGATATAGTCCCGACGTCATACGTTTTCGACGTTCTTGTGTTTTCGACTGTCTCAGTTTATCTCGTATTATTTAGAATTGCGTACGATTTCATGGTTCAGCATGTGACGATTTCTTGACAAACACAATGAAATGCAATATTTAACGCTTTTGGAGAAAAATAAACATTCGATAGTTTAGTTGCAAGAAAACGAAAACTACTCTACCCGTTTTTCCCGTTTCATAAAACTTCCCTTCGAATAACTTACAAGTCTAATTATCACTGATTTAGAAATGCAATGCTCTTCTGCAATGAAAGAATCATTGTCAACACAAAAATCGGGAATCCAAAATGTTCAAAGTCTGTTGTCCAACAAAAACATGCACATAGTCATTACCCGTCTTACACGTGTTCATGCTTGTGTCTCTCTTTAGAGCACGGTATGCACGCTATTAAAAGAATCCTAAACAGCGTGTTGTACGCAAACAGTTGGGAGTTTTTGATAAATTTCTGCTATAATTGATTATTTTTAACCGGAGTCAATGTGACACATGTTTCAGATGGGTGCATGTATGATTCTGCACGAACATTAACGAAATCTGTCTAGGAGATACCTGTTTGGGCCCAAGGAAAGGAGCCTAAGACAATCTTTCTACGAAACTCCTTTAAATAAAGGAATACGTATTTTTACGTCCTTGTGAATATATTAAAGCTGTTATGTTGAAGTAAGTTTAACGCGAGCGTAAGCTTACGGTTAACGCATTGTTGATTTTCTGTAAATGCCATACTAAGGCAATAAAAATCTTCGTCAACCAGCTAGAGTTACCTGCCCTTAAAGTTGCATTGTGCTAGAAATACGATTCACTGTGCAGGTGAATCGTATTTCTAGCACGTCGTTATAACCACACATGAACGCCGAGCGGAGCGAGGTGTTATTCGAAGGAAAATAAAGCTAATTACACCGAGATTACATCGAGCGAAGCGACGTTATACAGCTAATTTCACCGAGCGAAGCGAGGTCTTGTGAATTGAATATAACATACATGTAAATTAAAATAGTTTGTTTTCAATTCTCTTCTCTTCTATTCTATTCAGTGTTTTCGCAGGCTCAGTCCATTCAATTCAACATATTTATCTTATTTATTTTTTACAATCTAATTTGTTCAAAAACAACAAAATCCACGATTTAATACTTGATTACGTTTAAATAAAAGTGAATGCGTCAATATTTAATATGAACTAAGGTAAAACCTTGAGGCGAGCACAGAAAATGTGAAAGTAAATTTTAAACAAATAAAAATCAATGAAAGAACAATACAAATAACTTGCCAAATTGAAAGCAACTCAATGATTAGGTCCTCTCAGTGTTTTGGGCGAACACGGCCATTTATATTTGGTGAAAACAATGGCTGTTATTTTCAGGGAACAAGAGAAAATTTACACATATTTTTAGGGAACAAGGGAACATGATGTAGTATCCATTGACTGTAACATATAATTAGCTAAGCACCTCCCACTACTGATAAGCTTGCCAGTATGCATGTGTGTATGCTTGTAATAGAATATAGAATGCCTATGACCGTTAGAGAGTAAAAGGTAGTAAACAAACACTGTGTCTTGTGTTCATTATACGGCCCCTCACGACATTACATTGGCGACGAGGATGAAATATTTTTTCGGATTGTGAATTGGGATTATGTTCGAAGATTGGATTTTAATCGTTTTCTTGTAAGGACACGTGTCGGACACTTGTTGTTTATTTAAAGGGGACTGGTTAAAATGGCATCTTCTTTGCCAATATTTCCACAATTCGACATCCATAGTGACGAAAGCTCCGTTGGAATAAGATGGACACAATACATTACAAAATTAGAAAATCTATTTGTGGCATTAAACGTAGATGGAAAAAAGAGAAAAAAGGCTCTGTTATTACATTACTCTGGAGATGAAGTGTTTGATATACACGCAACTTTGCCAAATACCGGAGACGAAAGCGCGTATGAACTAACAGAAACCATTGATCCTTTCTTTTCAACGATTTGACCGGGTTGTGGGTCAAATGTACTTGTGAGCTTGTTTTTTGTTTTTGTTTCACCAGGACTGAATAACCAGGTTGCATTACTGAGGGTGACGATTTATGTTTTGCGTCCACATATTGTTTATTTTTCTGCTTCATTATAGAGTCTCTTTCTCGAACATATTTGTCGTCCGCCTTGACAGTGAATTCTGGTAATTTAGTTTTGATTTTTCTATTAAACATTAGCTCTGCTGGTGACAAACCTGTCGTTGAATGGGGAGTGGCACGATAGTTTCTTAAAACTTGTACAGTTCTTGTTTTGTGCCAAGTCCTTCTACTCTTGCTGTTTGCAAAGTTTTCTTCAGGCTTTTCATGAAATTTTCAACAATTCCATTCGATTCCGGGTGAAGCGGAGTTATCTTCCTGTGTTTAAATCCCAAATAGTCGGCAAATTGTTTGAACTCGTTTCCATTAAAGGGTGGCCCATTATCTGATCGACATACGGAAACTATTCCAAACATAGAAAACATGTTGTCTAGTCGAGGGATGACAGTTTTTGATGAAATTGGTGTCATTATTTCTACTATTGGATAACGAATGTAATCATCGATTACGACCATCATATATTCACCGGATGGAATTGGACCGAAGAAATCTACAGATATTTCATCCCATGGTTTTACTGATAGAGAGCTAACCTTCAGTGGTTCTGTGTTTGTCTTCGGAGAAACAGTTTGACATGGTATGCAGTTTTTGCATTTTTCTTCTACAAGATTGTCTATATTTGGGAACCATACTTTCTCTCTTAAAAGCTGTTTTGTTTTTACCACACCTTGATGTCCCTCATGAGCAAGGTCAATTACCTTTTGTTGTACATTTTGAGGTATACACAATCTTGTACCACGTAACAACACTTTTCCATCGTTTATCTCCATAACTGTTAATTCTTCTGATAATCGAGCATAACAGTTATACTGTTTATCTGATTTGGACGCGTGTTTATCCCAAACACCCATTTGCACCGCTTGCATGATTTGCCTCAGGAATTCGTCTTGTTTTGTAGCTAAAATAACATCCTGAATGGTCAGTGACTTGGGTACAGCGTTATTAGCTATAAACTGTACATATTGTTCTGCAATGTTATCTTGGTCTGGGTTAACGCAGGGGTGTCTGCTCATATAATCTGCGATATTTGTTTCTCCTGAGCGATATTTAACCTTGAAATCGTATCCGACTAATCGTAATCTCCATCTTTCTAGACGTAGAGGCTGATTTTCTTTTGGGTGATTGAATATTGATTCTAAAGGCTTGTGATCAGTGATTAACGTGAATGATTTTGCGAAAATGTATAAGCGAAAATACTCACATCCCCATACAATAGCAAGAGCTTCTCTTTCTGTTTGACTATATCGCTGTTCTACTGGAGTGAGAGCTCTACTTCCATTTGCGATGATCTTCTTTTCTTGGTAGAGGATTCCTCCTAATTCATGTGGGCTTGCGTCCACCCAAAGTTCTGTTTTCTTTTCCGGATCGAAGTAAGCCATAACTGAGTCACTTATTAATGCATCTTTCAATGACTGAAATGCATTTTGTTCAACGGGTGACCATATCCATTCAACTTTTTCCCGAGTAAGTTTTCGTAATGGTTCAGTCAAGGTAGAGTAATTTGGAATAAATCTGCTTACAAATGACGTCATACCAAGGAAACTTTTTACTTCCGATGAACATGTCGGTGGAGTTGCGTTTTTAATTGAAGTCACTTTTTTCGGATCTGGTGACATTCCCTCTGCTGAGAACACATATCCAAAAAACTCTAATTTTGCTTAATTAAATTTACACTTCGATTTATTTAGTGTTAACCCGTTTTCATGTAATCTCCGGAAAACTGCTCGTAAATTTGCATTGTGTTCAGCTTGATTTTTTCCGTGAACTATTATGTCATCAGATATGTTGATTAACCCCTTCAATCCCTCAAGAACTTGTCGGATTTCGTTGTTGAATATTTCTGGGGCTGCAGATACACCAAAGTTAAGACGCTTGTACCTACGTAATCCAACATGTGTCGAGAATGTCGTGATGTATCTAGATTCTTCGCTTAGTTCTAGTTGATGAAATCCATTGTTTAAATCCATTTTCGAAAAAACGGTAGCACCGTTTAATTCCAAAATTATGTCATCGATTGTCGGAGTAATATGTCTCTCACGTTTGATTGCTTGATTGGCTTTTCTCATATCTACACACAATCTAATCTCGTCTGTATTGTGTTTCGGGGCAACAACAATAGGTGATAGCCAAGGTGTGGGACCTTTGTCTTCCACACGTTCAATAATATCCAGTTTTTCTAACCGTTCTAATTCCCGTTCTACCTGATTTCTGACGTGAAAAGGAATTCTTCTATGTGATTGTGCTACTGGAGACACAAAGACAGAATTGTTACTCGAGATGCTTCCCATTTTAAGCCAATAAAGGTACCCGATAAAAGTAGCAACAAAGACAACAATATAAACAGTGAATCAAACAAAAAGCCGACTGGAAGCCGCCAAGTTCTACAACGTAGTAGAATTAAACCACGAAAATACGACGATTTTGTGTGAGCTATTGTGTAAATCCCAAAGGCCATAATAATGCCTTAAGTTTTGGATTAGTATTGAATAATGTATAAGTTTAAAAGGCACAATATATATGTATCAATCGTACGACTTTGCATTATTTTAGGTGGAACGAAAATGTGAAAAATGTGAAACATTATTCTCGCAGACAACCAGACACATTAGCTGTTTAAATTATACACAGGAATGTTAATCTTCAGGTTGTTATGCACGAAACTGTTATGTTTACATTTGGGAGGAAGTTAATGCCTACTAATTGGGCCCTACTTACTGTGTGAATTTGTAGAAACGATCCATTCATTAACTTTTATCACTGATGTTATCCGAGAGAACTGAGACTGCCAAGTATCATGTCAAACAAAATTCACGCAGACACTTAGAACTTAATCTTGATATCACATTGCATTGATAAAACTTTCCCAGACACGTCGGACACCTGCACAAAGAGCATTGATGTGTGTGGTCTGGATTAAATATGTTTCTTGTTTACCATTTGAACTTATCATTCATTTTAAAATAAATGAGAGATGTAGTATCCATTGACTGTAACATATAATTAGCATAGCACCTCCCACTACTGATAAGCTTGCCAGTATGCATGTGTGTATGCTTGTAATAGAATATAGAATGCCTATGACCGTTAGAGAGTAAAAGGTAGTAAACAAACACTGTGTCTTGTGTTCATTATACGGCCCCTCACGACATTACACATGACTTGTTTGCAGTACAGTGCGGACCTACGATACCATTGCGTTCGGACGCTCTGGTTTCTATAGGACCCTATTTCTCATTTTTACAGGAAATACAATTCTAACATCTAGTTTTAATATAAAATAAAAATCACAAAAGTTAACATTTCAAACAATAGTTTTGTGATGACAGTGTTGTATAAATACTGTAGTCCAGAATGAATTTTGGGGGAACATTAGCAAATATTTTAAACATTACAAATATTTTAGACAACAAGCTTTTTTGTTTGTATCACGTTTTACGTCATTTTCAACACATGCAAGGTTATATATGACGGTCGATTTTTTTTAGGGGGAGGCAGACCATCCACTTTTCCTGGGTAGAACCAGTACTGTACACCCCCCGCCATCCGTAAGAATCGACACTTCCTCACTTACAAGTTGAGCTCCCAGTGGGATTCGAACCCGCAGCGGTGAGAGACGAAGGTTTACAACGCAACGTCGTTAGCCATTCGAGAACAAGGGAACATTGGAAACAAAATATTTGAGGAACAAAGCAAAATATTTGTGGGGAACAAGGAAACACTGACTCATATTTTCAGGGGGAAAAAAGACGGACTCCTTCCCCCCTCCCGGGGGGCCTCAATAATAAATATAAGAATGGATAAATCATTAGGCCTAAATGCAATGTACGATTTGAAAGGGACAAACTGCATTTACCATATTCTTCATACTGAAGGGGGACTGATTAAAACAGGCAAAAATATGTTCAAGACAGTTTTTTGATAATGATGAGTTGGGGTATATATTTAGATTAAAACCTTTTAGACTACTAAGCTTGAAAGAAACTAAACTGCCAAATTGAGCATTTGCCTTACTGCTTCAAGTAGACACTGTCGTGATATAACTAAACTGAAAGATTGTTAACTATACCTATACATACATTGTTCCAATTGCCTTTTTACAGGCTTTTTTTCATTTTGCCAGAAATGTTGATATTTTCTGTATTATTATGTATTACTAAATATATGCAAACTGTGACCTGTGTATTTAGCCGATAACACTAAATATGATTCACAAATAGATGAGAGATGGGGATAATTGTTTCAATTTTAACACCACAGTCCATCTGTCCTGATCTTACCTTAAATAAGAACCATCTGTACAAGATGGCAAGTTGCATTCACTTCAGCGCATGGGTTTGAAGAAATCCAATCCAGTGATTTTATCTGTGTGTGACCCAATGGGCCACTCCTGAAAGTTGCTAGTATCACCATCCAATGCTGGTTGTAAATGCCGGACAAAATAATGCAACTATCAGTCAAAGACAACCATTTAAATATAAGCAAAGGATAGATGACTCTTTTCTTGAAGACATTCAGTGTGATGCAGCCCTTATCAAGTTCTGTATTGTAAATCTCATTGTTGCTTTTCACTGAAAAAGCAGTTCCAGTCCATCCTGGTGTTCCATCTCTGTTCTGGTCTGTTGTGTTCCGGTGAATCGTACCACTGGTCCATAATTATGTCATAAAACAAATGCAAACAATTCCGGTTTTTAAATTCTATAATGAGGTATTTTTTACCATACCACAGTTCTGACTTACAAATCACTATCTGAGTCAAACAAATGAAAACCAGACCATCCGCCATATTTTAAACGATAGGACACCTGTATGGGCACAATATAATGTGGACTAAGGCCAAAAAAAAAATTACCTCTGTTTCCGGTGGCCCGGCCGACCCTATTTTTAAGGGGCCTACCCTAAAACTGTTTATGAAAAAAAATAAAATAATAATAATAATAATAATAATAATAATAATTGTTCTGAACAATGATTTATCACAATATATCGCGGTAAATTGACATCACAGAGAAACTTTCAGTTACATATCATCAACTTGTATGGGGTTTATGAGATAATTACATGTAGAATCTCACAATATCTTGATCCAAAAAAACAAAAAAAAAGCAAAAAAAACAAAATGCCTATTTTTTTTAGAGCATGTAATAGGAAACACACCTAATTTGTTTTGGCCTTATGATTGTGTGTAGTGTAGTGTATCTATCTATAGTCGACTTGAGACGGATATACTGCCGCCACATTGGAATACCACACCGTAGTACATCAGGTGTGTGTGGGTGGGTATTTTTTAAACGAACAAATCTGGAGGGGGTGTAATCTAGACTTTCAGGAGAGTGGGGCCCTGGGGGCGGATTGGTGGGCGGATTGGTGGGAGGGGATGTGGGTATCGGGGAGGGTGGGGATATTTTGTAGATTTTTCTAGGGTTAGTCTGAAGAAACGCTTTACGTGCGCGGTGAGTGTGGTTTGTCCATAAATAATTAATAATTTAAACTTGCTCAACATAAATTCAAAAAAGTGTACGTACGAAGTGAAAGTGTAATCGAATGATCGATAATTAATCATTTAAACTTGCTCAACATCAACTCACAATAGTGTTAGTAGGAGTGAAAGCAATCTGAGTCTTCCAGAAATTACCGGAGTTGTCACTAGTCGTCTGCAAATAATGTCAATATTTACTACTGAGTACTGTTACGTCACTGATTTTCACGAGCTAATTTGCATACTCTTGAAAGTTTCCGGCCAAGACGATTTAATGTTCATATCGAGTGCTTACAAATAAAATGTATACCAATGTATTCACTCACATATGCCACTAGTGTTGTTTTAACATTGTGCGCTATGCAGTTGTTGACATTTTCAGTATATTCTTGCAGTTACTGGCATTTTAGAAAATTTACCACGAAGCTGAAAGATTATCTACAAAGCCTCAGCTTCGCATTTGAACCCTTTACAAATTCTGCTGCACATATTCTATAGGACTTTGTCAGGGAGTCGGAGAGCCTTAAAAATTATTTCTGAAATTCTATTCTAACCAGTCATAACGAAAACGTTGCACAGAAAATTGTTTTAAAGGAAACAAATCAGAATTTCGAAACTAAAACTCCTAGAGTGGCTGCTGGTGTCTGCGTTAGAAATGCTTAAAGCGTGACAACGACGATTTACCATCAAAATCGAGAAGAATAGATTAGCAATTATCTTCTTCTTTTTTTTCTTTTTTTTCTTCTCTTTTTTTCTCTCCAGTTACCGTAAAGTTCGCTTGCGCTCGAAGTGCCGTCGGCACTTCTCGCTAGCTGTGCTCGCTATTATTTAAAAAAATAAAGATAGAATATAATACCCTGGTTCTCTGGCTTAAAATAGAATAGAATATAATACATTTTATTTTCCAATCAAGGACCATCACTGGCATTACACTCACAGTACTAGGTACTACCTTTGTGAAGGGCAAAACTATAACCAGTCTTTGATTGCAGCAGGGACTAATGTAATATAGACGGGTCCTGATTGCAGTTGGTGATTCATTTAGAAACACCAACAAATGTAAAAACAATCCAAAATATGAATCAAATTTGATGTAGAAGCACTCGAGCAGATGTTTTGATTTTGCATTGAGTTTAGGAAACTCCAATGATGTACACTGTAAGGCATAACAGTATGAGTAGTGCACACATTATTTAATCTCTATAGTCTATTAACTTAAAACGACGCTTGCCACTGTTCAGCAACAACAAAATCAACGATTTAATGCTTGATTATGTTTAAATAAAAGTGACAGCGTCAATATGTAAGTTAGATTTAGCGATTGTGTGAACTGTGTCATTGCTTTTAGTTCAAATTGTATTTAACAACCTACTGCGCCATTTAAGTCTCAGTTACACTTATTAATAATAAAATTCACCTGAAACAATAGTTATATGAAATAATAATTAATCGCCTACATTTTTATCCTTAAATTTTTTTTGCGAAACCAAAGGCGGTAGTTCAAATATCCATTATTTTGCTTAAAAGCACAAACGTAAACCTTTTTTGTTCTTTGTAGACAAAGTCAAGCACGTACTGTACTGTAGACGTAATAGTACGTCACCATTATGACAATTTTCAATGCTGATTACGTCAGTCAGTGACGTTCGACGCAATTTTAATTTCAAGAGGGGATGTCGAACTCCGAGAGGGGATGTAGAGAGTGGTAACTTGGGAACAAGGTATTAAAACGAACTGATTATTTCAAATGACACATCAGCAATGATTTGTTTGTTTGTATGGTGTTTTACGTCATTTTCAACACAGGTAAGGTTATATATGGGTGGTGGAGGCAGACCGCCCACTTGTCCTGGGTAGAACCAGTACTATAGAACCAGTACTATACACCTCCCGCCATCCGTAAGGATCGACACATCCTCACAAGTCGAGCTCCCAGTGGGATTCGAATCTGCAGCGGTGAGAGGCGAGAAGGTTTACAATGCAACGTTCAGTATCACATGAAACAATTCATTCCTATTCCTTCCTACCTGATCATTGCTGCTAACTGAAGGCATTTACATTTAGGAAATAGGAATAGATTGGATCATCCTGAGAAGTCTCATAAAAAAAAAGTATGCATACATAATTATACTGATCATGCTTATTCAAGTTCACCTGACACTTACTCACAATTCAAGTCATTTTTTTCACAACTGTGGCCGATTTGCTTCATAATTATTATTATTAATTTATTATTTATTATTATTATTTTATTTTTTATTTTGGAAAACATTTCCACCACTTAACTTGTTCAATATTGTTTTGTTCTGGATATGTTCATAGAAGAAAGTTTATCTAAAATGTTTCATATTATCCTGCTCCCACACAAACAATGCATGTATTCAATACTTTTTTCACAAATTAGGCAGTTTTCTCGCTTTTTTTTTTTCTCCACCAAAATGACCAGGCTAGGGTCGGGAGTCTTCACAATTTTTAGGGGGTAAAAGCCCTGCCAACATTACAATGGAAATCACACTGCAGTGCTTGGTTTGATTTAGTTTAAACTTATTTATTTTACATCGATTGTTACGAAAGCTCTATGAAATTCGACAGGCACGATTGGTACGCTCCATAATGTTTCATATGTGAAAATACTAAGATCGAATACGTTCAAATTTTATTTCATGAACGTGTTGTGATATATTTTTTAGAGCTAATGAAACTTTTTCAAATTTGAAATTTTGGTAATCTACTATTAGATTAATGCTTACGCCGTCGAAAACCCATAGCACCGGGAAATAACTGGACCGGGAAATTTCTAGACGGAAGCTACAATGCGCATGCGCGCATTACTTAAAGCTAAAAATAGCAAAACTGTCTAAAGGGAGCATCTCAAAGGTTAAAGTCAATGCAAACGTACAATAAAATGCAGAAAAATCATAGAAATTGTACACCAAGAACTTCGCATACTTTCCCTTATTATTTTGTATGACTGACTGAATTAATACAATAGTCTGGATGAACTCAAATTAAAGCTGGATTAGAGCGGATTCAAACAAAACTCGAAGTTAAATATTCCCAGCTCGAAGTTCGACATTCCAAGCTCGGAGTTCAACATTCAAACACAACTCGGAGTTCAAAAATCCCATCTCGGAGTTCGATAATCGAACCCAGCTTGGAGTTCGACATTCCCAGCTCAGAGTTCGACATTCGAATCCAACTCGGAGTTCGACATTCCCAGCGCGGAGATTGACATTCGAACCCATTTCGGAGTTCAACATTCCTAGCTCGGAGTTCAACATTCAAACAAAACTCGCAGTTCAATACTGAATTTCCCAGCTCGGAGTTCGACATTCAAACCCTACTCGGAGTTCGACATTTCCAGCTCGGAGTATGACATTCAAACCCTACTCGGAGTTCGAATTTCCCAGCTCGGAGTTCGACATTCAAACACAACTCGGAGTTCAACATTCCCAGCTCGGAGTTCGACATTCAAACCCAACTCCGAGTTCGACATTCCCAGCTCGGAGTTCGACATTCCCAACTCGGAGTTCGATATTCAAACACAACTCGAAGTTCAACATTGCCAGCTCGGAGTTCGACATTCAAACCCAACTCCGAGTTCGACATTCCCAGCTCGGAGTTCGACATTCGAATCTAACACGGAGTTCGACATTCCCAGCTCGGAGTTCGACATTTGAATCCAACTCGGAGTTCTACATCTCCATCGGAGTTCGACATTCAAACCCAACTCGAAGTTCGCCATTGCCAGCTCTGAGTTCAAACATTCAAACGCAACTCGGAGTTCAACATTCCCAGCTCGGAGTTCGACATTCAAACCCACTTAAGATCTCGACATTCCCAGCTCAGAGTTTGACATTCGAATCCAACTCGAAGTTCGACATTCCAAGCGCTTAGATCGATAGTTGTACCCATCTCGGAGTTCAAACATTCCTAGCTCGGAGTTCAACATTCAAACAAAACTCGGAGTTCAATATTCCTAGCTCGGAGTTCGACATTCAAACCCTACTCGAAGTTCAACATTCCCAGCTCAGATTACTACATTCATTCAAATCCAAAGCGGAGTTCGACATTCAAAGCGTGGAGATCGATATTAGAACTCATCTCGGAGTTCAACATTCCTAGCTCGGAGTTCAACATTCAAACAAGACTCGGAGTCCAATATTGCATTTCCCAACATGGAGTTCAACAATCTCATCTCGGATTTCGACATTCGAATTTGACTCGGAGTTCGATATTTCGAACTCTGGGTTCGATATTCGAACCCAGCTCGGACTTCAACATTCCCAGCTCGGAGTTAGACTTTCAAACCCAACTCAGAGTTTGACATTCCCAGCTCAGATTACTACATTCATTCAAATCCAAAGCGGAGTTCGACATTCCCAGCGTGGAGATCGATATTCGAACCCATCTCGGAGTTCAACATTCCTAGCTCGGAGTTCAACATTCAAACAAGACTCGGAGTCCAATATTGCATTTCCCAGCTCGGAGTTCGACATTCAAACCCTACTTGGAATTCTACATTCCCAGCTCGGAGTTTGACATTCAAACCCTACTCGGAGTTCGACATTTCCAGCTCGGAGTTCGACATTCAAACACAACACGGAGTTCAACATTCCCAGCTCGGAGTTCGACATTTAACCCAACACCGAGTTCGACATTCCCATCTCGGAATTCGACATTCGAATCTAACTCGGATTTCGACATTCCCTACTCGGAGTGCGATATTCGAATCCAGTTCGGAGTTCAGCATTCAAACACAACACGGAGTTCAACATTCCCAGCTCGGAGTTCGATATTCAAACCCAACTTCGAGTTCAGCTCGGAGTTTGACATTCAAACCCAACGCAAAGTTCGACATTCCCAGCTCAGGGTTCCACATTCGAATCCAACTCGGAGTACGACATTCCCAGCGCAGAGATCGATATTCGAACCCATCTCGGAGTGCAACATTCCCAGCTCGGAGTTCAACATTCAAAGAAAACTCGGAGTTCAATATTGTCAGCTCGGAGTTCGACATTCAAACCCTACTCGGAGTTCGACTTTCCCAGCTCGGAGTTCAACATTCAAAAACAACTCGGAGTTCAACATTCCCATCTCCGAGTTCGACATTCAAACACAACACGGAGTTCAACATTCCCAGCTCGTAGTTCGACATTTAACCCAACACCGAGTTCGACATTCCCATCTCGGAATTCGACATTCGAATCTAACTCGGATTTCGACATTCCCTACTCGGAGTGCGATATTCGAATCCAGCTCGGAGTTCAGCATTCAAACACAACACGGAGTTCAACATTCCCAGCTCGGAGTTCGATATTCAAACCCAACTTCGAGTTCAGCTCGGAGTTTGACATTCAAACCCAACGCAAAGTTCGACATTCCCAGCTCAGGGTTCCACATTCGAATCCAACTCGGAGTACGACATTCCCAGCGCAGAGATCGATATTCGAACCCATCTCGGAGTGCAACATTCCCAGCTCGGAGTTCAACATTCAAAGAAAACTCGGAGTTCAATATTGTCAGCTCGGAGTTCGACATTCAAACCCTACTAGGAGTTCGACTTTCCCAGCTCGGAGTTCAACATTCAAAAACAACTCGGAGTTCAACATTCCCATCTCCGAGTTCGACATTCAAACACAACACGGAGTTCAACATTCCCAGCTCGGAGTTCAGCATTCAAACACAACACGGAGTTCAACATTCCCAGCTCGGAGTTCGATATTCAAACCCAACTTCGAGTTCAGCTCGGAGTTTGACATTCAAACCCAACGCAAAGTTCGACATTCCCAGCTCAGGGTTCCACATTCGAATCCAACTCGGAGTACGACATTCCCAGCGCAGAGATCGATATTCGAACCCATCTCGGAGTGCAACATTCCCAGCTCGGAGTTCAACATTCAAAGAAAACTCGGAGTTCAATATTGTCAGCTCGGAGTTCGACATTCAAACCCTACTCGGAGTTCGACTTTCCCAGCTCGGAGTTCAACATTCAAACACAACTCGGAGTTAAACATTCAAAGCTCGGAATTCGACATTTAAACCCAACTCAGAGTTCGACATTCCCAGCTCAGAGTTCGACATTCGAATCCAACACGGAGTTCGACATTCCAAGCGCGGAGATCGATATTCGAACCCATCTCGGAGTTCAACATTCCCAGCTCGGAGTTCAACATTCAAACAAAACTCGGAGTTCAATATTCCCAGCTCGGAGTTCGACATTCAAACCCTACTCAGAGTTCAACATTCTCAGCTCAGAGTTCGACATTGGAATCAAACTGGAGTTCGACATTCTCAGCGCGGAGATCGATATTCGAACCCATCTCGGAGTTCAACATTCCCAGCTCGGAGTTCAACATTCAAACAAAACTCGGAGTTCAATATTCCCAGCCCGGAGCTCGACATTCAAACCCTACTCGGAGTTTTACATTCCCAGCTCAGAGTTCAACATTCAAACACAACTCGGAGTTCAACCTTCCCAGCTTGGAGTTCGACAATCAATCCCAACTCCGAGTTCGACATTCTCATCTCGGAGTTCGACATTGGAATCTAACTCGGTGATCGACATTCCCAACTCGGATTTCGATATTCGAACCCAGCTCGGAGATCAACATTCTAACACAACTCGGAGTTCAACATTCCCAGCTCGGGGTTCGACATTCAAAATCAACTTCGAGTTCGACATTCCCAACTCGGAGTTAGATATTCGAACCCATCTCGGAGTTCAACATTCTCAGCTCGGAGTTCAACATTCAAACACAACTCGGAGTTCAACATTCTCATCTCGGAATTCGACATTCAAACGCAACTCCGAGTTCGACATTCCAAGCTCGGAGTTCGACATTCGAATCCAACTGTGAGTTCGACATTCCCAGCTTCAAGTTCGATATTCGAACCCAGCTCGAAGTTCAACATTCCCAGCTCGGAGTTCGACATTCCCAGCTCGGAGTTCAACATTCTAACACAACTCGGAGTTCAACATTCACAGCTCGGAGTTTTACATTAAAACACAACTCGGAGTTCAACATTCTTATCTCGGAATTCGACATTCAAAAGCAACTCCGAGTTCGACATTCCAAGCTCGGAGTTCGACATTCGAATCCAACTGTGAGTTCGACATTCCCAGCTTCAAGTTCGATATTCGAACCCAGCTCGAAGTTCAACATTCCCAGCTCGGAGTTCGACATTCCCAGCTCGGAGTTCAACATTCTAACACAACTCGGAGTTCAACATTCACAGCTCGGAGTTTTACATTAAAACCCAACTCGGAGTTCGACATTGCCAGCTCGGAGTTCAACATTCAAACACAACTTGGAGTTCAACATTCCCAGCTTGGAGTTTGACATTCAAACCCAACCCCGAGTTCGACATTCCCAGCTCGGAGTTTGACATTCGAATCTAATTCGGAGTTCAACATTCCCAGCTCGGAGTTCGACATTCAAACGCAACTCCGAATTCGACATTCCCAGCTCGGAGTTCGACATTCGAATACAACTGGGAGTTCGACATTCCCAGCTCGGAGTTCGATATTCGAACCCAGCTTGGAGTTCAACATTCCCAGCTCTGAGTTCGACATTCCCAGTTCAGAGTTTAACATTCAAACACAACTCGGAGTTTAACAATCACAGCTCGGAGTTCGACATTCAAACCCAACTCGGAGTTCGACATTGCCAGCTAGGAGTTCAACATTCGACTCCAACTTGGAGTTCAACATTCCCAGCTCGGAGATCGACATTCAAACCCAACCCCGAGTTCGATATTTCCAGCTCGGAGTTCGATATTCGAACCCAGCTCGAAGTTCAACATTCAAACGAAACTCGGAGTTCAACATTTCCATCTCGGATTTCGACATTCAAACCCAAATCCGAGTTCGACATTCCCAGCTCGGAGTTTGACATTCAAACTCAACTCCGAGTTCGACATTCCCAGCTCGGAGTTCGATATTCGAATCCAACTCGGAGTTCGACATTCCCAGTTCGGATTTCGATATTAGAACCCAGCTCGGAAAATTGCCGGAAAATAAATGGACCATATATTGTATTTGAGCAATATGTTTCCATATCTCATTTTTAATTTTTTGTCGATCACAATATCCGTAACAATACTATATCATATCAATTCAGTGATATGGTAGACGGAAAAACGTGCTTGTAAATAACTGGACATAGCTGGTAAATAACTGGACATCACCGGTTAAAAGCTGGTCCATATATAATTGTTCTAACAATTTTCTATTAGATTTCACTTCCGATGCATTCTACATCCTTCTCAGCACTGAGATATGATACTTATAACTAATTCACGAATACATTATATAACTGCACAGCACAATTGTCATATTGAATGAACTGTGTGTCGGGATATAACTTGACATCACCGGAAAATACAAGGACCATATATAGCTTTTCTTACAATTAGTTTTTTCCCACTTCTGCTGCGTTCTACATCCTTCACAGCACTGAGATACGATAGTTATAACTAATTCACTAATATGTTATAACACAACACATATTGACGGAACAGTTTGTCGGGAAATTACTGGACATCACCGAAAATAAATTGACCATATGTATTTTTTCTTACGTTTTTTTTGTTTTTTTTACTTTTGACTTCGCAGCACTAAGATACGATAGTTGTAACTAATTCACGAATATATTATATAACAGCATAACACATATTGAAGGAACAGTATGTCGGGAAATAACTGGAAATCACCGGGAAATAACTGGACCATATGTAGTTTTTCTTACAATTTGTTATATGTTTCACTAACTGGATCTCGCCGGGAAATAAGTGAACTATGTTCTTAATTAATGTGTTCTTATTTTGTGATGTGTTCTCACCCCTTTAATTCCATTTAGTGTAATCAATCAACACTACATTAAAACAGAGTAATCCCTTACATCGGAAACAAAACTATAGGCCTACTGGGAAATAATTGAATTTGCCAGGAAATCATATGATAGTTTCAGGAAATTGATCGGACATAATCATGTTTTAGAGATGTTGAACTTAAAGGTGGATGGCCACCATTTTTGTAGTATTATCAATTAACAAATTTAACTCTTAAATATCATATGAACTTTTCTTGATAATCCCATAGAGAAACATATATTTAAAACCGCTACTAAGTTGCATGATGTAGATACTACTTTTACCAGTGCGTGACTGCACGGGGAAATGAGGTAAATCTGAATCTGAATTGTATAGCTCCACAACTTTTACCAGATAATTGATAATAACATTTAACTGTGGATTAATTTACCTGTTCAAAGTGTTCTACGTCATCAAATAAAATATTATTCTCGCTTTTCACAGATATAACAATGCGTGAATTGTAAATATATTTTGTTGCGTATTGATTTCGATTTAAATAAACATGTTCATGATTTAACGGTAATTGGTGGTGTCATTACCCAACCAATTTCACCAGAAGTAGACCGAGCATAAGATGAATGTTTTAACACTGTAAATAATGCTGTCGAAAAATCATTAAACAACAACAGTAACTGTGTGCATAAGAGTCATACTACCAATCTATCAAAAATCACAGCTTTGTATTCCAATGTGGACGTTCTTACAAAAACTAAAAAGTCAAAATTAATAAGTTTAATAAACGCAAAAACATCGGACATAATTGCACTTACTGAAATATTCCAAAAAAAATAAAGAATTTGAAATAAATGAAGAATTGTTTGATCTGCATGGATATGACGCACATATACAGGGACTAGATAGTGGCAGAGGTGTGATTCTGTACACCAAAGCAAATCTAAAACCTGAAAAAGAAGAAAAACATGAATTTAAGGAAAACTTTGGTGCAAACTTAAACTGCACAACCATGATTCTCTTCTCATCGGATGCATTTACAAGAGCCCAAACAGCACAAATGTGGAATCTGACAAAATTAGTAATCTTTTGGAGGACATTAAATCTAAAAATCCTTCACACCTACTTATAGTGGGAGACTTCAATTTCAAAGAAATCTGTTGGGAGCTTGGGGCTACAAACGTAGGTGAATTACACCCTGCAACTACATTCTTAGAAACAGTAAGGGACAGCTTCCTGTTTCAAAATATAAAGGAACCTACAAGATATCGAGCAAATAACGATCCTTCACTATTAGACTTGGTGCTAATCAACGAGAAATATATGGTAGAAAATATTGATATTGGCCCGAGTCTGGGCAAGAGCGACCACGTTTTGATCAACTTTGACTTTATATGTTATACGGAAATACATAAAAACCAAACAACACGTATGAACTACGCAAAAGGGGACTATCAGTCGATGAACGAAGAACTAAACAATTTCAATTGGGAAACGATCTTTAGAGATAGGAGCATACTGGACTCATGGACACATTTTGCTGAATCATTATCAAATCTGCAGAATAAACATATACCACTGAGCAGAATGTCCCATGGGCCTGATAGATGCTCCTATATTGACCAAGTTTCTCTCGATGCAATCAAAATAAAACATAAACGTTGGCAAAAATATATTCATTGCAAGACAGAGGAACACTTCGAGAGATATAAGATAGCAAGAAATCTCGTAACAAATTGTCTAAGTAAATCTCTGTACAATTACGAGAAACAAATAGCAGAGAAAATCAAAACAGATAGTAAACTATTCTGGATATACGTACGCAGTAAATCAAAGACAAAAAAAAATTTGGAGACCTGGATAAAATTAACGGTGACTTGACATGTAATGACCTTGAGAAGGCTGAAACACTCAACGATTACTTTGCAAGTGTCTTTACCAATGAGAACAATCAAGAACTCCCAGCAGAGTTCGAAAACAGACAACCCATACAAGAATTGACAGAAATATCGATCAGTGGAGAATCGCTATTTAAAGCTATTAAAAATCTAATTCCTACAAAATCAGCTGGACCAGATAACATCCACCCAAAAGTAATAAACGAGACTGCCACAAATATGATAAAACTATTACATATACTCTTCAACAAATCAACGCGCGAAAGTAAATTACTAAAAGAATGGAAATATGCCAATGTCACAGCATTATTTAAAAGTGTGAAAAAGAAACATTGCCAGTAACTATCGACCAATTAGTTTGACATCAGTACCCATTAAGATGCTACAGGTAATAGAAAGATCAAATATGATTAATCATATGGACGAAAATAATTTCTTTACCATATGTCAACATGGTTTTAGAAAAGGATGTTCATGCACTACTCAATTACTAGAAGTATTAGAGGACTGGTCCGAAGCCAAAAATAATGAAGAGGCAACGAATCCGTGGTAAGTCTGCAGCAGGACATAATTAATGTGTGTGAATGGTCCGATAAATGGAAAATGGAACTTAATATTAAAAAGTTCAAACATATGCATATAGGTAGCCATTATCTTGAAAATGAAATTACCATGCGTCAGAACAATACCGAGTCGAAAATTGAAACGGGTGCCGAAGAAAAAGATCTGGGTGTTATCATAGACAATAAACTTAAATTCAGTGAACAAGTTAGTAAAGCAGTCGCAAAGGCTAATAGGAACTTAGGTCTAGTCTATCGTACCTTCACTTACATTGACAGGGAGGTGTTTCTTCTCAATATCTTAAAAGCTAACACAGTTATGTCTGGTTGAATATTGCAAAAGGCATGTAAAACGTGCTTATATACTAGTAAAGTATGCATGGATAGGCACGATTAGACTATAATTCCGTTAATTTTCATAATGTAAGGCTGAAAATTGGGTGTAATATTGTTTTAACTAGCCCTTTTCAACAATACCAACATATTTAAAAAACAATCTCCAAAACTCGATATAAATCTAGTGATACAAACTTTAAATCAATCAGACAATTTGGATGACCACAAATAACATACGAATGTTGTATGTCGCTTGAAACGACACTCACCTGTTTTTGAATGTCGTATGTCGAATGTTGTATGTCGAATGTTGTATGTCGCGTAAACGTCACTTTAAAACTGATGTTTGTCGAATGTTGAATGTCGTATGTCGAATGTTTTATGTCGCTTGAAGCAACATTCACTTTAAAACTGATGTTTGTCGAATGTTGAATGTCGAATGTTGTATGTCGAACGTTGTATGTCGAATGTTGTATGTCCCGTGAAACGAAATTCACCTTGAATGTTGTTTTTTGAATGACGTATGTTGAATGTTGTATGTCGCGTGAAACGACATTCACTGTAAAGGATGTATTTCGAATGTCGTATGTCGAATGTTGTATGTCGAATATTGTATGTCGAATGTAGTATGTCTTACTAAACGACATTTAAATGAATATCGTATGTCGTATGTCGTATGCTGAGCCAATTTCACGCAGCTGTATAAAGTCAGGTACGTACACAGTCAGAAGAAATATAAAAAACGTAAAAAAGGAGCTACCTGAAGTTGGCTCAACATACGACAAGCGACATACGACATACGACATTCGACATACGACATTCAAAAACATCCTTCAAAGTCCTTCAAAGTGAATGTCGTTTCACGCGATTTTCGATATACGACATTCGACATACAACATTCGACAAACGACATTTAAAAAACAACCTTCAAAGTGAATGTCGCTTCACGTGACATACAACATTCGACATACAACATTCGAAATACGACATTCGACATACGACATACGACATTCAAAAACAATCCTTCATAGTGAATGTCGTTTCAAGCGACATACAACATTCGACATACGATATTCGACATACGACATTGAAAAACATCCTTCAAAATGAATGTCTTTCACGAGACATGCAACATTCGACATACGACATTCGACATATGACATTCAAAAACACCCTTCATAGTGAATGTCGTTTCGTATGACATACAATATTTGACATTCGACATACAACATTCAAAAGCATCCTTCAAAGTGAATGTTGTTTCGCGCGACATACGACATACGATATTCGACATACAACATACGACATTCGACATTCAAAAACATCCTTCAAAATGAATGTCATTTCACGCGACATACAACATTTGACATACGACATTCGACATAGGACATTCGACATACGACATGTCGTATGTTGTATGTCGCGTGAAACGACATTCACTTTGAAGGATGCTTTTGAATGTCGTATGTCGAATGTCGAATGTTGTATGTCGTATGTCGAATGTCGTATGTCGAATGTCGTATGTCGCGTAAAAGGACATTCACTCTGAAGGATGCTTTGAATGTCGTATGTCGAATGTCGTATGTCGAATGTCATATGTCGAATGATGCATGTCTCGTGAAAGACATTCATTTTGAAGGATGTTTTTGAAAGTCGTATGTCGAATGTCGTATGTTGAATGTTGTATGTCGCGTGAAACGACATTCACTGTAAAGGATGTATTTCGAATGTCGTATGTCGAATGTTGTATGTCGAATATTGTATGTCGAATGTTGTATGTCTTACTGAACGACAATTAAATGAATGTCGTATGTCGTATGTCGTATGCTGAGCCAATTTCACGCAGCTGTATAAAGTCAGGTACGTACACAGTCAGAAGAAATATAAAAACCGTAAAAAAGGAGCTACCTGAAGTTGGCTCAACATACGACAAGCGACATACGACATACGACATACGACATTCGACATACGACATTCAAAAACATCCTTCAAAGTCCTTCAAAGTGAATGTCGTTTCACGCGATTTTCGATATACGACATACGACATACGACATTCGACATACGACATTCAAAAACATCCTTCAAAGTCCTTCAAAGTGAATGTCGTTTCACGCGATTTTCGAAATACGACATACGACATACGACACACGGCATTCAAAAACAATTCTTCAAAGTGAATGTCGTTTCAAGCGACATACAACATTCGACATACGATATTCGACATACGACATTGAAAAACATCCTTCAAAATGAATGTCTTTCACGAGACATGCAACATTCGACATACGACATTCGACATATGACATTCAAAAACACCCTTCATAGTGAATGTCGTTTCACATGACATACAATATTTGACATTCGACATACAACATTCAAAAGCATCCTTCAAAGTGAATGTTGTTTCGCGCGACATACGACATACGACATTCGACATACAACATACGAGATTCGACATTCAAAAACATCCTTCAAAATGAATGTCATTTCTCGCGACATACAACATTTGACATACGACATTCGACATAGGACATTCGACATACGACATGTCGTATGTTGTATGTCGCGTGAAACGACATTCCCTTCAAAGGATGCTTTTGATTGTCGTATGTCGAATGTCGAATGTTGTATGTCGTATGTCGAATGTCGTATGTCGAATGTCGTATGTCGCGTGAAACGACATTCACTTTAAAGGATGCTTTGAATGTCGTATGTCGAATGTCGTATGTCGAATGTCATATGTCGAATGATGCATGTCTCGTGAAAGACATTCATTTTGAAGGATGTTTTTGAAAGTCGTATGTCGAATGTCGTATGTTGAATGTTGTATGTCGCATGAAACGATATTCACTTGGAAGGATATTTTTAAATGTCGTATGTCGAATATCGATTGTCGTATGTTGAGCCAATTTCACGCAGCTAAAAAAGGCCGGTATGGTCAGAGATTAAAAGTCAGGTAACATAAATGATTATGTAAAGAAAGAATATATCGAAAATTAACTGCGTGCTCAAATAATTAAACATGATTGTGCTTGATTATATACTCGGTAAAAGACGTTTTGGACCAGGGCAGTGTTCGAACCCGTACAATGATCGCTGAAGCATGACATTCGACCATAACCTTTATTATCTCAATTGATAATTGACAATAGATCAACAATCAACAATACTTATCGTTTAAAATGAATGTTTGCAAAAAAAGAATTATCTTTTTATTGGTTACTCGAATGTCTGTAACTGTTACTTTTTATGGATTTTGCAACATTTTTTACAGACCCTTTGTGTGTTCGCGATATTTTTTTTTAAATCAAATCTTGTTTGGAATTTAATGTTTCTGGTACCAAATTCACCGGGTAGGGTAAAATTTGGTTACAAAAAAAAGATACTTAATTATGATTACAAGTTTTAGTTTTATATGACTTTATATACCCTGGTCCAAAACTTTTTTTACCGAGTATATCTTATCGATTCCGCTTGTTTTCGTTTACATCGGTCTTCATTATAATGTTACTGATTCCTTCATGTAATTAAATATGGATATTTCGTCCCTAAAATAAATGAACACATTGTAAATTCAATGATTAGGTAACTGACTTGTATTAACAGTCTAATATATCGTCTAATACCAGTAAGAGCCCTAGGTAATGCGCCACCTTTGTTAAATCTTTGAAACATTAAGGAAAGTTCCTAAATGTGTTCCTATGAATAGCCCAGATTATTATTTTTTTAATTTGGTACATCTAGAACTGCATTTTCTAAACATAGTCAACCTTTAAATATTTAAAAATAAAAGACCGCGCGGACTTTGTTTTTGAGTTATCATAAGGTAAGTATATGACCCATTTTCCATAAACATCAAGTCAGTACTACTAGTACATGTATTTAGCTAAAGCGGCTAAACAATGGTCTTTAACCAAAAAAATAATTGTACTTGATTTCAGTGTATCAACAGATGTATTCACTATCTAAACTAGTGTAACATACATAACGTTTTGAAAAAGTACGTTATTTGCGTTCAAAATCGATTTCAGACAGCGAAAACATTGCAGAAAATGTTATTAATAATGCTTTTCTACTAGACGTTCGCGTACATTTATTTGTTACGTCTCATCTGCATAGGATCTAGATGTCAAATTTGATAGACTAAGTACAGGTTCAGCAAACTCACAATTAATTAAAACATACGAACTTATTTAAAACAGTATATATACCTGCATGTTTTATCTGTAATATTGACGCTAATTAAGGTTGTTAGCGATATAATATGTTTGTTACTAAAAAAAAAAAACATAATTTTGCAACGAATTAAAATTATTCAAGAAGCAAAACAATGTGGTTTAATTCGGCTAGTTGAAAACTCACCCAAGCCATGATAGATATTAACAATTTAATTTCGATTTCAAGTTAGTTACGGGCTAATGCAAATAAATCAAGGACAAACAGAGAATCTTCTGACCCATATATTTTCCGGCAGTGTCCAGTGTTTTCCCATCTATGTCCAGTTATTTTCCATCACGTTTTTCCGTCTACCATATCACTGGCCTGATATAATACAGTATTGTTACGGATATTATCAGCGAGAAAACATAAAGATGATATATGATGACATATTGGTCAAATACGATATATGGTCCATTTATTTCCCGAAAATGTCCCATATTTGCCCAGATATGTCCAGTTATTTCCCAGCACGTTTTCCCGTCTACCATATCACTGCCCTGATATAATTAATAGAGCATTGTTACGATTATAATGAGCGAGAAAACATGAAAGATGAGATATGATGACATATTGTTCAAATATGTTGAAATACAATATATGGTCCAGTTATTTCCCGGTGATGTCCAATTATTTGCCAGCTATGTCCAGTTATTTCCCAGCACGTTATTCCTTCTACTATATCACTGTCATGATATAATAGAGTATTGTTATGGATATTATTTTCTGATTAGTGAGTTTGACATGAAAATGGTCGGGAAAACGTCTTACATAAAATATGATATCATTTATTAACCTACCAAAATTGGTCCAGTTTTCCCCCAGCTGTGTCTAGTTATTTCCCAGGCCGTCGTTCCCTCTAGTTTTGCCACTGCTATGATATAATAGGATGTTGTTGGTTGTACTATTATCTAAGTAGTGGGATTAATATGAAATATGGGCGAGAAAAGATGAAAGATGAGATATGATGACATATTGTTCAAATATAATATATGGTCCAGTTATTTCCCAGCATGTCCAGTTATTTCCCAGCTATGTCCAGTTATTTCCCAGCACGTTATTCCGCCTACCATATCGCTGCCCTGATATAATAAAGTATTGCTACGGATATTATCAGCAAGAAAACATGACAAAATGAGATATAATGACATATTGTTCAAAATACAATATATGGTCCAGTTATTTCCCAGTGATGTCCAGTTATTTCCAAGCAATATCCAGTTATTTCCCAGCTATGTCGTTATTTCCCAGCACGTTATTCCGTCTACCATATCGCTGTCCTGATATAATAAAGTATTGTTACGGATATTATCAGCGAGAAAACATGAAAAAATGAGATATGGTGATATATTGTTCAACTACAATATATGGTCCAGTTTGTTTCCCGGTGATGTCCAGTTATTTTCCAGCTATGTCCAGTTATTTCCCAGCACGTTATTCCGTCTACCATATCACTTCCCTGGTATAACAGAGTATTGTTACGGATATTATGAGCGAGAAAACATGAAATATGAGATATATTGACATATTGTTCAACTACAATATATGGTCCATTTATTTCACGGCAATATCCGGTCCTTTCCCAGCTATGTCCAGTTATTTCCCAGCACGTTATTCCGCCTACCATATCACTTCCCTGGTATAATAGAGTATTGTTACTGATAGTATGAGCGAGAAAACAGGAGATATGAGATATGTTGACATATTGTTCAACTACAATATATGGTTCAGTTATTTCCCGACAATGTCCAGTTATTTCCCAGCTTTGTCTAGTTATTTCCCACCAATTGTTTCCGTCTACCATATCACTGCCCTGATATAATACAGTATTGTTACGGATTTTATTACCTCATTAGTGAGCTTGACATAAATGTGGACGGAAAAACGTCTTAGATAATATATGATATCATTTATTAACATACAAAAATTGGTCACTTTTTATCCCGGCTGTGTTTAGTTATTTCCCAGGCCGTCGTTCCCTCTTGTTTTGCCACTGCTATGATATAACAGAGTGTTGTTGGTTATACTGTTATCTAAGCAGTGGGGTTGATATGAAATATGAGCGAGAAAACATGAACGATGAGATCAGATCACATATTGTTCAAATACAATATATGGTCCAGTTATTTCCCGATATGTCCAGTTATTTCCCACCCTCTACTTTTGACACTGCTATGATATAATATAGTTTTGTTGATTACACTACTATCTCAGTAGTGATATGAGATGTCAGCAGGAAAGCATCAGCAATGAGATATGATGACATACCATATTATTAAAATACAAAATATTGTCCAGTAATTTCCCGGCTTTGCCCAGTTTTTCCCCAGCGCTTTGTTTCCCCTAATATTATATTCTCATTTGTGAAGTTGGCATGAAAGATGAGCGGGAAATCATCATAGATATATTAACATATTATAAAAATACAAAATATAGTACAATTAATTGCCGGATATACGTCTACATGTGTCGTGTTATAATAAATTCATGAATTAGTTATAACTATTGCATCTAAGTGCTGAGAAGGATGTAGAATGCATCAGAAGTGGAAAAATGTAAGAAAAGCTATATGGTCCACTTATTTCCCGGTGATGTCCAGTTATTTCCCGACACACTGTTGCGTCAATATAGGTCGTGCTATTATATAATATATTCGTGAATTAGTTATCACTATCGTAGCTCAGTGCTGAAAATGATGTAGAATGCATCGGAAGTGCAAAATAATAACCTATTTTAAGAAAAACTATACATGGTCCAGTTATTTCCTGGTGATGTCCATTTATTTCCCGACACATTGTTCCTTCAATAGGTTTCGTGCTATTATATAATATATTCGTGAATTATAGTTAAATATAACTATCGTACGAGGGTGCTTCAAAAAGTTCTGTCACTAGGCATATATCCTTTGAACTGGATATTACACTGAGATAAAGTAGTGTATTTATAGTACTACTGGGTTCGCTCTCTTAAATTCCACAACAAAAATGAAAAATGTCCGGTTATGTATACCCCTGAATTACCTCCCCCTACCACACCTTTTGGATACTGGCATCTCTGAAAATGTCCTTGTTATAAAACGTTGTAAAAATTATTTGAATAATTCTATGCTTTTAAATGTTTTTGTACGTCATCTGTTGTTATTCGTCCATAACCCATGAAAATGAATGTCGAGAATTCGGAAAGGTCTTGCTGCAAACCAGATATGAGTGAATGCATATCCCTTAATTTTAGCAGAAATAACACTGATTTTCTTCATTTTGTTTACGGAAATGTTATAATGTCTTTTAAATGTCGAAATTATTCTCATAGTATTAATATGTTTTCATATTTTTTTACACATCCTAGTCCTTCAGAGCTTTAATTTCATATTCAACACATTATTGTAGAATTTTGTACAATGTTTAGTTAAAATATTGATCATCCAAAAACGCTATTTCAGAAGACTGCCCTTCCATTTAATGTCCATTTATCATTAAATTAATTTTACACGTTAGCTTAAAATGTTAATTTCTAAGACAATGCCTTTCCATCTACCATGCTTAAATTCTGAATCTTGTAATGCACAGATATAACTGGTAATGTATGAGAAATTTCAAAGGTCTTCGACAAGTACTTAAAGAGAAACAGGCATTTAAAAAAGTACCAATTAATATACCTGAAAAAACTCAGGACGAAAATGCCTCAGTATGTATAAGTGATGTGTATTAAATGTGCCATAGCTTTCGTCACACAAAAGATACAGCATTTATTTTACCCTCAATGGAATGGTATTGAAACTCTCTTTCATTTGGTACCAATCACCAACACTCACAACGAGCACATAATTGTTCAAACGCGTTAGTGACAGAACTTATTGAAGGACCCTCGTATCTCTTTGCTGAGAATGTGTAGAATGCATTATAAGTGAAAAAATTATAACAAACTATAAGAAAAACAAGATATGGTCCAGTTATTTCCCGACGAAATCCTCTTATTTCTCGACACATTGTTCCGTCAATTTATATCGGCGAAATCTTTATAACAATTGTATCTCAGTGGTGAAAAAAGATTAAGGAAACATCAGGAATGAGAAATAATAATACATTATAAGAAAAAACTAAATATGGTCCACTTATTTCCCGGTGATGTATAGTTATTTACCGACACACTGTTCCTTCAAAATATGTTGCACTATAATATATTCGTGAATAAGTTATAACTATCCTATCTCAATGCTCCTGAAGATTTAGAATGCATCAAAGGTGAGAAATAATAACATAGTATAACAAAAACAAATATGGTCCAGTTATTTCCCGGCGAGGTCAGTTTATTTCCAGATAAATTATGACAAACGTTGATAGTAGTTACTATTTTCTATTTATTATAATCATAGAATGTAAAGCTAAATCAATAGTATTATCAATAACTACCTATATCGAGATAAAGGAAAGGACCATTTTTTCCCGACAGTGACTGATGGTCTGTGGCTGGTTCGCCTGCGCCCAGTTAATTACCAACAAAAGTTTTGAACATTTATCTTCCCCTGAGTTCATTCACTGCTGCCCAGAATTCGGTGGGTGAATGAGGCGGACCCTTTCTCCCTCCTTATATGTATACGTGTGTGTGTAGTTCTAAGATTTATAGTCCCTCCGCCAACATACTCAACCTTATATGTATACAATATCAACAATTATGACACATAACATGACAAATTAATTTTGAGACGCCCCCTATAGATTGCCTGAATACCTTAAACTTTACACGCATACGTATTATAGCTTCCGTCCATAAACTTCCTGGTCCAGTATTTTCCCATTACACCGGGATAGAATCATCCGTGGATGAAATAACCACTTATGACCATTCATTTTCATAATTAGACAATTTCAGATTCAATGGTATTATTTGAAATCAAATTTCGGAAGAAACAAAAATTGTCCTGTAGATCTACACTTACGCGACAGACGTGAACAACAGAATGGGATTACATCTCTTAATAACATTATTGTTTTCTCCATTGAAAACAGCGTAGTAAGTTAGCTGAAGTTGACACTTCAACAAAGTCATTGCTGACGTATATGAAAAGTAGAATAAAAAAAATATATTTTCATAGCACACCCTATATCAGGCCCTCGACTCATATCAGCCCTCGAGCTAAAGCTCTCGCGTTGATATGGTGTCTTCGATGCCATTGCGTTTGGACGTTGTGGTTTCAATAGAACCATATATCTCATTTGTGTCTGATTTTACATTCTGAAAAGCTTTCACGATCAACTGACAAGGAAGTTCAAACCTCTTCTTCGGTTTGGTTGGGGAAAATACTGTTTAAATGATTTGCCATGTTACATCTATAACACATTTAAAAAAACTGTATTTAAAGGGACTGTAGGCGATCTTGAAGAATAGTTGGTGCTAATACAAATACAAGAAAAAATCCTCATAGTATGCTTCAGTTTTATACAAATGTGTACATGCAATAATATAAGCCGCATATCAAGTTCCGTTAAATTAGTTTTTATGAAAATGTTTGCACTGGAAAACAAAACGATATAAAGAATATTTTTGTTCTTAAATCAACAATATTAATTCAAATTGGGTTCATATTGGTACAATTTGTATATAATTTTAAATACAAATGTACTTAGATCTTAGAATTAATTTTAATGATGTATTTATAAAAACAAACTAGCCAAGTTTGGTCGAGTTTTCCCCGTCCAAACTAATTCATTAACAATAATTAATTCGATTAGTTTAGTGCATATGAAACGGAACACACATCATGATCGTTTTACTAGCATTTTAATAAAAAATAATAATAATAATGATAATAATAATAATAATATTTTTGTTTCCAGAAAATTACATATTTGGCTACTAGCCAGTCTAACATATGGTCCTCAAACAAAACAGAATATATTGAAAGTATATATAAACGTTATGAAAACAATATCACAAAAAAAAAAAATTATGTCTAAGAAACTTCATGATTTTTCTAAAATTTTAGTATTTGAGATAAATTTAGTAAAATTTAATTACCAGTTTGATAAAAACATTAAAACAAACAACTGCTTTAAAAAAGATGATACATATTAAAAATAATCAGTATATTGAATTTAAGATATTGAGTTTAAGAATATATACTATTAAGAATACTGTTAATGACTGTCCTGTTTTAATGGAATGACAGTAGGGTAAGTGTGAGGTTTGGTGCACCCTAGAACAGGTTTAAACCCCCAGTGGCCTACTTTGCCACTGACCGTTCCAAGGCGGTAGCCCTATTGTCAACCCTTTTGTGTTTGTGATGTCGTTTGCATTTATTATTACTTTTGCCTTCTTGTTTGTCTGTTTGCGTGTTTGTTTCTGTGTTTTGTGGTTGACTGTCCTCCTTGAATGCTACTTTCCCTGTCCGATCTTTTTATATTTCTTTAACATAATTATGTCATAAGATACAAATGTATAAAAGGAATATAGGTAATATGCGTTGAAATTATTGCACATATATACATAGAGGATCTTATATGAGTACTCATTCATTATTGAATTTATTAAACGAGTTGGAAAAATGATATAATGCGAGGCTCTTGCCGAGCATTATATCATTTTTGTTAACGAGTTTAATAAATTCAATAATGAATGAGAACGAATGTTTGATTACATTTATTACATAACTTATAACGTCACATTACGTCATAAAACGTGCATTAACGCGACGTCCATGACGTCATAAACGTTATGTTATACCACTAGTGGAATATCGAAAATACTGATATTCAATTGTAATTGTATATAATAGTAACCAAAGATTAGGAATGATTAAAAGATATTTCTCAGACTTAAATAAAAGAAAAGTTTCAACGTTGTATACTACACTGATTAGGCCCTTGCTTGAGTACGGAGCCATAATATATTCCCCATATTATAAATGTGGTTATGTATGATATTTAAGCACCAATAAAAATACTCTAACCGTTTGATTGGTCACAATTGTCAAGTGACCAATAACCTAAGTTATCAACATTATTTTGCAAACGGCGTTAATAAAGCACGTTTCCTCAGCAATAACCTAGGTTATCAACCAGAAACCGCGGTTTATGAAATAGAAACTTACGTTTCTGTCAGAAACATAGGTTTACGAGATTATTGTGCATTTGGCGTATGCCAATTTCGTTAATTTCGGTTTCTGAGCATAAACTTAGGTTTACAGAATTAATTCTAATTTCTTAGTCAGAAACCCCAGTTATTGAACCGTTACTGGTGATAACTGGGGTTTACGGGATTATTGTGCAAATGGCGTGCCATACAATAATGCCTATGGATGCTCTACAAGCTAAAATGGCTCATATCAAGGCGTTTCATCATTACATGCCCTTCAATACATTTTTTGCAACTGCAAAACACAACAACACCGAACCGAAATTTAAACCCACGACCCCATGCTAACTATTTAAATCAAAATAATTAAAAAAAAAAAAAAAAAAAAAACATAGTTAGAATATATACACATGCTCTCAATTTTAATTTAAAAAAAAAAAAAAACAGAAAAAAAGATAAAGTGAAAAGAAATATTTTTTTCTTTCACAAGCAAACAGTAATTTAAAAAAAAGTTTAACTCAAATGGGATGTGAACCCACTGCCCTCGGTTTCCAGTGTACAAGAAGTAATTGAACGTTTGTTCTATCTTTGTCGTCTTGGATGTCGCATTGACCTACTTTTAACAACACGGATAGCGACGCGACGCAACGCGACAGGACGGGATGGTCGGGACGGGACGGGGCGTGACGTGACGTGACGTGATCGGACGGGACTCGACGTACGGGACGCGACAAGTGATTCTTATATAGCCCCACTTTTTCGAAGCGGGGGTATATAGTGATGGGCAAACGCTTGAGTAGCGCATTCAATGAGTATTGCATGTTGAGAAAACCCCTCTGTTTTAGTCGGTATCCTTACTGTAATCGATACAGACACGAATCAAAATATGTATGTATATACACTTTATACTGGCTTATCTATCTACCTACACCAGGTTATATTTATCCTAAATGGTTTATAGTTGAATAGCTGTTATTTACTTATGATAAAGGATTCAATATAAAGTTTGGACGGTATATATTTTCAACAGGACTATATATCAAGTATGGCTCAACATAGCTATATTAAAGAAACACTAAAAAAAATTATTGCAGATGAGGAATGTGATCCAGCTTTTATATATGCACGGGATAAGTTTTTAAATAACAAACACGTAATTAGTGCTTTAAGACCAGTCCAACAGAGTGCACATATAGAGAAAATTGACTGCTATGACGATCTGAAGGAAATAACGAAACGTGTAAGTCAGGACTTTTCTAAAAGATTTTATATAGGACGCACATCTCGTGGCATGTCCGAGTATCTTTGGAATACAACACCCGGAAGTAAATACTGGAAATTAAGTGCTCATGAATCCGGTACTCCGGAGAAATCACACACGTATTATACTTTCATAGATGGGAGTGTGCGATTTAAAACTGAACTGAATTTGGTTACTGCTTTCTTAGATAATCCTAGGTGTTTGAATAAAAATCAAGGAGCAGCTGATAAAGACATGTACGACCAAGGGATTATATACGTACTAGTATATGACTATTATCATCCTGAACAAATTTCAAAATTCGAAGACGAAACGGAACTTAAGGCCAAAATCAAACAGATTGGAGAGCACAGAACCCACCACTGTTTTAAAGATTCACCTTTTAATGGCTCGTACGACCAGGTGTGGGAAGAAATAAAAAAAAAAATATTCGAATTAAAGGTCGTCAATGATATAAGCCCACATTTGCAAAAATTCGCGTCACATGTCTATTACTCTGTCAGTGGGATGGACGGCAATTACAAAATCAACTTAGCTATAGAATACATACTACGAAGAGTAAACTAGAAACATGAAAAGATATTTAAAAAATAAGATTTAAAGTGCGCGAAGAACATTTGTAGATGGAAATTTGAGCACGCGACATGTTTTTTTCAACTATTTATACAATTAATGTTTAAAGAAAACAATGGATTGCATTCTTCGGACTCACATACTTAAACATGCACACAAATAGTTTGTTTTAGAGCGGACTTTTTAATTAGATTGGAAGAGAATCGGGTAGCAGCAGGTTCAAAAAGTAAACAAAATGTGTGTGATAAAAAATAAAATCCAGACTCTGTTGTACCCATATCGGTGCGCCCTACGGCGCATCGAGTTTGTTGACGAAGGGACTATAAACCTTAGAACTACACACACACTGTGATAAAAAATAATTAAAATGAACATCGTGCTAAATGGAAATTCCTTGAAATTTGGATATACATGTACTATTTCCGGATACTGTGGTTCGTATTTTTGCAGTAACTGAAATTTAAGAAATCAATAAGAAATTGCATTAATATCCATTACAAAATGAGATTGTAAATTCTCCAAAACGTGGGCTGAACAGTTAGTGAAGTGTAGACGCATCGCATCAATGATCGTATTATAGATACAGTTACCTCGCATGAAATTATACTGACATTATCTATACAGTTACCTCGTATGAAATTATACTGACACTATCTATACACTTACCTCGCATGAAATTATACTGACATTATCTATACAGTTACCTGGCATGAAATTATACTAAAATTAGATACATGTAGCAATAGCCCTGATGTAAAAAAAAAAAAGAGGACAAAACAGAGAAAAAGAAAAACAAAGCAAAACACATAAGTGAAACTAAAGACAAACTTAAAATTAAAAGTATGACTGAGGAAACAAAGCCAAGAGATGTCGGAAGTACCGACCTACATCAAATAACAAAGCAGTTGTAGGGTATTAACAGTAAAAATGTCAAATGTTATAACAAAAGATGACTAATAGAGAAACGCTCCATCAAATGAAAGAAGAGTTCCTGATATCTGTATTACACAGGATATATATTATTGAAGGGAAACTCTTTAACAAGGAGCAGGAAAATGACAAGTTTAGAAAGAAGGTTGAAGAACTAAATACAGTTATACAAAGTCAAAGGTCTAAAAACATAACTCTTAAAAAAGAAATAGAGATCATACATGATAAAACTTCAGAAAAGATAAATGATCTTGAACAGTATGGTAGACGAAACAAAATTCGAATATTAAACGGAGTAACGGAATTTGTGTTCTAGAGTTGTTAAACAACAAAATCGAGAATCTGACCTATATAATACTGATTTCGATATTGCTCACCTATTAGGTAAGAAAACAGGTCGCCAGAATAGGCAAATAATTGTAAAATTTGTGAGCAGAACGAAACAGGACTTAGTCATGCTAAAGAAAAAGGCGTTCTGAGGCACGGGCATATTCATAAATGAAGACCTGTCCTTCACCAAGCAGCAAGTATTGACATGCATCAGATAGGATATGCCCGACGAAGTCGACTTTGTATGGTCCACAAATGGAAGAGTTCTATTCAAGAACAAAACGGTAAATATCCACAATGTCCCATATAAAGAGTTCCAGCACTGGATCGATATGCCAAAATAATGTGTACATCCGATTTTCCATGGCCAAATTAACGTGTATATCTAAACAAAGTCAACATTAAACAACTTTCATCTGTGTTAGATAAACACTCGCTGGTACTACAATATAAATACAATTTAAATATATATAAATAAGGTGACTACTATCTTTTTGTGTAAACTTTGAACACTCGGACATCAAGCGCGAACCAATAGCACGATACTTTTAAAGTAAAGAAGACTAAAGTAGGATGTGAGCATGTATCAAGCCGGATTTTTACTCAGCTAATCAAATATATGACACTTCAAACGGTAAGTATAGCGTCATTTGATGCTATATACATTTTATATAAGCTTCATATGGACATAGTTGATTTAAAGTGAACAAAGTAGCAAGTTATATGAAGTTTAAATGTCCAAATTTCGAAAGAATATTGTGAGGTAAAATACATATTTGGGAAAGGATGTAGATTAAATACGCATCCAAAACTTAAAACAAGAGTATGATAATGGACCTTTGGAAACGGCCGAACACGACACATACACAATATTGCAGTCTCGGTTTGATTGAGACTGTTCATGAACGGTAGTGAAATATGTTAGCTACCGCTCACGCCCTCTAGCCCCGGGTTGAGCAGAACTCAATATTCATAAAATCAATAGTACATAATTTTAACCATCCCGAAGATGGCATGCATATGGCGGCGGACATAGAGATTTTCCTCCCCCATGCCCCGAAGAGCGAAATAAACAAAATGGAATTTAGTTGGGAGCAGCGGTTATGAAGCCTGCATATCACAAGTAACAACCAAAAGACTAAATTAAAAAGCAGACAACATATCCTATGAGTGGTTAACCAATACCCAGAGCCTTTTATCGGCCGGAGTAGTGGAACCACCGAATCGAAAATTAAGTAAGAAAACAAAAGCAATTGAAAATGTACCACCGATAACTAAATATAAGTATCGGGCTCAGCGATTTCGAAAGATCGAATGAATAACAGTCCTGATTGCAAGCGCGGGGAGAAGAGAAGATAACAAGTTGATATACAAAAGAAGAGAACAAGTTGATATACATGTCTTACATGATATCTGATTAATTATGAAATTATTATATGCTTATATTTAATAGACCTGTACAACTAACTACGATAACGACTATGACTTCAGACTAAATATGACGCACGAGAAAATGTTGGGGGCTGATCTCAAAGTAGTATAACAACCTGGGTTTTAGTAGGCTCACAGGGGTTTGTGTAGAAAAAAAATAATAAAAACTCAAATTAGAAAATACATATTATTTATATTTCTTTGTGTGTGGGAGGTGCGGAGGCGGGGGAGCGGAGGACCCTTCGAAATAAAATGTTTTTCTGCATGACGTTTAGAGAATTATGTTGTATTTTTCCATTGTATGTTAAATCCAATGACGACTAACAGTAGAAATGGCGCACGCCCCATGTAATCCGGCATGCACAGATGATACTTGTGGGATTTTAGCTGGTGGGTCCGTCCTATCCCTGAATCCGTATTAGTACATGATAAATATTTTTTATCCCGTATGTTTTAACCTAAAATTGCCGCCGTATCCTGGATAGTGAAGACGCTGCGTCTAAAGCCTTTTCGCCTCTCACTCCTGCGGGTTCGAATCCTACTGGTAGCTCGAATTGTCAAGAGAAGTGTCAATTCTTAATGTTTTTTTGTGGGGTGGCAAAATATTGATATTTTCTCTTTTAGATGGTCTAAATATAATGAATAAAACTAAAATTACCCCTTATTTACAAGAATATTCATTGCGGGACAGCAATGTGTGCTATCCTAGGTTACGCACCAGGATACATTTAAATGGACAAACGGCAATTTTGCTTTTTTTTTAAAGATTCGGCATTCTGTTGTTTTTTTACACATTTGAATAGTGCGAATAAATTGCATACATATTCCTAACTGTTGATTATTTTGCATCAATGAATGTATTTAAACCTATGGTAGTACTGAAAACTCAAATTGTACTACCTCTTATTTTAATATCTGACTTTAAATACAAAACCCTGTGATGTTTTGAACAACTGAAAGATCGTGCAGCGCGTGCGTTTATCGCCTTGAATGCACACTAGAACAATCGAATTTATCAGTTAACTGGATGAGGCCGCTACTATTGATATTTAGTTTTTTCTTTTACAATGTATGTTATACACGCGTGCTCATTTAATAAATAATTGTTTCGCTTTTTTTTCCCGGCTTTTATGCGGTTTTAAACGACTGTAGTAATTGACGTAATCCATGAATCGCGTTAACTAGTGCTTTGTGGTAAATTTGCCATTGATTACCGGCGTTTAAAACCGCATAAACGCCGAAAACAACATACGCGCTTCGTGGATTTCCATTTAATACCGGCAAAACTGAATAAACAGCGAAAAAAATGCGAATTAATTCTTGTATTCAGTACATTATTTTCCGGTCGCTATAATAGTATCAGCAAAAACTCTAATGATAACAAAAAGTAAAGGAGAAACCACTACTGTCAGTGTCTTTTCATGCGGTGGAATATCCATTTTCTGTTAAGACACACCGGATGCATGCGCAGTGTCTGTATGCAGTGCGTACAGTTCGTTCACCAATCTCTACCCAGAGTTTTAGTTCCTTGCATACACATACACCTCTGTCAACGTCTCGACTCTCGGCAAACGATGAAAAACGATGGAAATGCAAAATGTTTTGATTGCACTAATATTTTTCTGAAATAACTTTATATGAAAGGTTTAAATTACAAAAAAAAATAATTTCGGCTTGAATATTTTAAATATACAGTAAATTATGCTCAGAATTATATTGCGGTAGAATAAAGGTTTGTACTTTGGCATATCACTACGCCGTCAAAATAGGCACCAAATCGTTCCCATGCGGTTACAGTACAGCGTTTTGCTTACCAGCACTTTCCAGTATCACAAAGCTTTTAAACATACCTCAAATTAAATTGCTAACCTAAACTACTATATATCAAAATGTAGAAAATAAGCCGTGTTTCTTTCGATTGTTTACATGTCAATCAGCAACCGATAGTTGGTGGTGTCACGGTGTTGAAGTTCTGTTCGCCATTTTGATATTTTAGTTATGGTCATGTGACAAATTATCATGTGATTGCATGCTACTTTCTTAGAAGCTGACAGAGGTCAATGTAATGGCCTCTGGGAGAGATATTGTTCGTTCACCTCCTTGAAACGGAATAGCCACTTTCTATGCTTAGTGTTTGCCCTACTTTTTCCTCCAATCAGACGGTGAGGAATTTTAAAAAAATGGCGAACTTATTCATGTAAATTTCTAACGGTCACCAATTTTAACCATTTAATCATTAAGTAATCGCTTACTAAATGGCAAGCGCTTGTTTGGACAAAAGGAAGCGGATTTAGTAGAAGCGCGAACGTGTTAAGCTGCGCTCCTTCCCTTAGGGTTTCTTAATTGTTAAAATTTTACTACATAGCCTCTAACGTATACGTGGGCAGCCGAGCGTAAATAGTCCCACCTACTTGAAAAAACTGAAGTATATTCGAGATTAAGCGCTGGAAAGTATCAAGAAAATGCAAAAAATATTAAATTACTTTTGATATTTTTTTGATAAATTACCAGTTTGCAAAGATAGTATGAAGCGAATATCAACTTTATTAGATGAGGCTTAGAAAATGCGTTTGTTTATATGGAGTTTTACGCCATTTTCAACGCATATATGACGGTCGATTTTTTGTGGTGGAGGCAGACCACCCACTTATCCTGGGTAGAACTAGTACTGTACACCTCCCGCCATCCGTAAGCATCAATACTTCCTCACTTACAAGTCGAGCTCCCATTGGGATTCGAACCCGCAGCGGTGAGAGGCGAAGGTTTATAACGCAACGTCGTTAACCATTCGACCACGGAGAGGCTTAGAAAAGGGAGCATGGCGAATAAATGGTCGTTTGTAAAAATGATATATTGCTCTTAAACCATCTCATCATATCATGTATGCCAACCAGTTTAATAAATTCTAAAATAATGATGGTTGGCTGTTTGATTGAATGGTGGTGTACGTTATTTTCAGCACATTTTAGGCTATATATGACGGTCGATTTTTTGTAGTAGTGGCAGACTACCCACTTTTCCCTACACGTTCATGTAGTGTCAATAATAAATTGCATTGGCCTATATATAGTGATGCGCAAACGCTTGGAGTATTGCCTGTTGAGAAAACCCCTCTGTTTTAGTCGGTATTCTTTATCGTAATCCTTACCGTAATCGTTACCGTAGTTAGTTGTACAGGTCTAATGAGCATATTTTAACCATATGTAATTTTCTATCTTCTTATCATTATATTATGTACTGAAGGACGAGTTTACAGTTACGCTACATGTTTGAATGTTATGCGAACAAAGAATGGGTATATGTAAAATAGGTCAAATATATTTCCTTTGATTAACGATCAATCATTATATACATTTTGAAATACGGGTGAAAAGTACATAGACAATCGACCTTCTGATTGATTCTTTACAATAGCGATGACTATTTTGCTTTGTTTTTTAAAGTTAGCCTTTATTATATATATATATATATATATATACAGAGCTATCATAGTTATTTGTCCAATCTTCTTCTTTTTATCTTTTTTAACATCATTCTAATCTTCAAATGTTTTTTATATTTTTTATAAATCGCTTACATGTTAACTTATGTCTTGTATTGTGTGTGTATGTTCTTTTTTACTTTGAGGTATTTCCTCGACTTCTAGGTGGTAAAACCACAAACAAATGTTTTGTAATAATTATATTATTCTGTCTCAGCCCATTATTTGCATTCTTAAAATATTTATGTCATCCAAAAATATGACTATATGTCACCCTTCTCTTAGATTGCCTTTTCTATCTTCTTATCAAATACGTTTACGACATTACATATGGTTAAAATATGCTCTTTAAATGTCAGAGGTTTGGTAAATAAACAGAAACGAGAACAAGTATTCCACTGGTTAAAGTATCAACACTTTTCAATATGTCTTTTACAAAAAACACATTTAAGTAGCAAATTAGAACAAACATGGAAAACCGAATGCGTTGTGATGCATATAAAAGTAATAGCGAAGGGGTATGCATTTTAATCAATTTAAACCTTTCATACACGTTTTTAAAATATACAGATATGGTGTCTGGAAGGCTACACGCTATCGATTTCAAATATATCGATAAAGAAATAACTTTAATAAATGTGTACGGTCTAAATAACGACGATATATCTTTACTCGAAAAGTTACAAAAATACATTTTAGAACACGAAGATAAAAACTGTGTTATAGGGAATGATTTCAATACAGTCATGAATACTGCAATAGATACAAATAATTGAATTGAATTGAACTGGAGTATTAAGGCGCACCAACACATGAAAGGTTATATGGCGCCTAACAGGAATGAACATGCCAGGCTCATCCTTCATGTACATCGAGATAAAATATGGAGAACGGGTCTAGAACCTTCTCACCCTGAACTGCAGAGTTGCTGCAAATTATATTGTAGATACTCCATTTACGCTGGAGCCATGTTATAGATTTTCTGCCAGTGCTCCAGTGATATGAGCGAGATGGCACCTGAAACAATGCAGGGGTCATGATGAAGACCTTTAATGAGCATGAACAAAAAATGATAAAATGAACATGAATTTGCGGGGTTCTACCCTCTGCCTTCCCCTCCAACGGGATCTGCAGTGGCCCTATTATTTGCCCAGTAACAAAACGGGGCCCCGGAACCACACGGGGCAGATAAAAAGAACGGAAGGATTGATAGACATATACGTTTTCAAAATAAAGTTAATTCATTAATTGAACTCATTCATTTGACAGACGTTTGGCAAATATAACATACAAACACAAAGCAATATACATGGCATTCAAACAACACACCGCCTATATTTTGCAGATTAGATTATTTTCTAATTTCTAACAACCTAGTTAATATTACAATAGAAAGTCGATTTAATCTGGCTATACACTTACTACACTGAATCTAGGCCTTAATGTGCAGCAACGTGGTCCGGGATATTTTAAAATGCATTATAGTTTAATTTTAGAAAGAGATTATCAAGAAAATATTAAAAACATTATCGAAGAGGTCGCCAATACAACCGGGTAAACCGGATTTCAAGTCCACTGGGCCACGTCAGCCGCCTAAGAATAAATAAAAGGGTATATTCTAAATCGTCAAAAGTAAATGTATAACTTATGTGAAGGGACATGATTTATGATAGCGTTTATAGAATTTGTAGAATAGAATATATGTTATTGTTTAAAGCCAAATATGGCCCATAAACTTGACAGTCGTCTTTGAATGCTACTTTTCCTGTTCGATTTTTTAATCCATATTGTTTAAAAATAATACAGTATTGATTTCAGTATGGTTAGATTGCGGCAGTACATGTGTTTCTCGTTTTTCCAACATAGATATATATATATATATATATATATATATATATATATATATCATAGTTCATGTATATAGTTATTGAAACCGTGAAGAACTTATTTTACAGATTAACAATAATTCATAGTAAGCTTTCATAAAAAAAAATTGCACGAAGCATGAACCATGCATGACGAATTATATGCATGTACCTTACCTAAGTTGAAAATTCTTGAAAGAGATCTTTAGCTTGCCTTTGTATACTGGAATCCTAAGTTTGCACTGCTTTAGTTATATATATGTGCTTTTCCAGTTGATTGTTGTCATGCTATTTGTTATGATTTATGTTATGATTTTTACATACTGTAATAATTTGATTAGTTAAGCATTCTATGTATCAAAAGTAGCTAGGGGTCAATATGAAATTATCTAGAAACGTTGGACAAAGTCACCAAATTGTGTATAGAACACATTTAGACCAATAAAAACGTTTTTAAAAAGAAGGCCAAACTGACAAAGTTACCTGTGTGCCATTTCTAGATATTCAAAAAGTGTTTTTCTCGCTTATTATTTCTCGTTTTATTTTTCTGGAATATGTTTTATCTTAACTAACATACAGGTGATGTCGGTACACTCAAAATACAACATGATACTATTTTTAGAAGTTTAAAATTGCCGTAATAGCCACACAAAGACATACAACATTAACATTTTTTAGAACTCATCGTTTGCAAAACATCTTAATAACGTGGTATGATTTATTAGCTTAACAATGCCGAACACATATAGGATTGTAAAATGTCCTACTTCCATATTCTACATTCAGTAGAATGTTGCAGTATAGTCATACAATGTTTGATCACTGCTGCTGTAGCAGCTTTCTTAACGAAGAGAGGCAATCGTTCACTAACACATATTTGGGATTATTTTGTCTGAGACTGTAGAAAGCATGGTTATAAAGCCCAGGAAATACTGTCACTTTTGTCAAGTACAGATTTGAAAAATAAGCTAACGTAGGTCCCATCCAACATTAGTAGACCTTTGATTGTATTCAATCGAAATTTCGGGAACATATGCCTTTTCAAAATCGAGTTCAACAGCAGGTACATGCGTATAACATTCTATGTCTTTTTTACTCTTGTGGACAATCACGTCCTTTTGGCTCACCAATGTTGGACTGTGCCAGACTGATGCCTGTACCATGAAATTACCCTTTGAAAGCGGTGCGGTGCTTAGCGGTTTACTCAATTGCTGGATCAGGGTTATTTTTATCTTGTTTGTGTACATTGGCGCCTATATAATGTGATAACGATGGTATGCAATTCTGTAATAAAGGTACTTTGTTCTGAACTGGGGGACCTTTTTCCTGTAGAGGAACGAAACTCACAGACTCATAACCTGATCAAAGATAAATATTCAGCTTATACAGAAGACATTTGCCAAAGAAGGCACTACTTTAGTTGTTTGTAATAATGTCAGGACTTTCTTTACAAACGCCCTAATGATAGGTATAACATGTGGACCTGCGCCGATGTTTGTAGAGCAATTTTTAGATACCATCTTTATTAGATGCGGTAAAACCTTTTACCGCCAGGTTGTTGGTATTCCTATGGGTATTAACTGTGCGCCACTTGTCACAGACTCGTTTATATACTGTTATTGAACGATTCATGTTGAGCTTGTCACCTGCTAGCCATAGAGACATTATTGATACGTTTAATAATCTCGGTATCTGGATGACAACCTAAATATTGATAATCCTTTGATCATATGGTCACTAATATGTATCCACCATAGCTCACGTTGAATAAAGTCAACAGTTCGGATACCATAGCAGCATTCCTCGATGAATTGAACTTTGACATATTTAACCACATTTAGATGGGGACGTACCTCGTGCTACATCATACGGGGTTTATATCTCCGGGCTAATTCGTTTTGCTAGGGCATGTAACGATGTTATGGATTTAAAATATCGAAATCAAATTAGTACAAGTAAACTCCTTCAGCAAGTTTTTCATTATCATAAACGAGGTTGGTCTTTCTCAAAGTTATATCGCCGCAACGAAAACCTGCTTGAAAAGTAGAACACGAACCTAAAAACTTTTCTGAGGCTAGGAATATCACAACTGTTATGTTATGGAAATGTGATCTATAAACTTCGGAAATTAAAGGGGTCAAACGGATTTCCTGATCATTTTACAAAATTAATCAGGAAATTCGTGAGAAAAGGATGCGATATAAGGTTAGGTTGGTGCATGAACCTTCGTCCCTCGGGTTTTCTTTTCGTACCCTAGATTGGTTTTCTCTTTGGCTGTAACTATATATTTACAATAACAAATACGTGTATCGTTTCCTAATTTCTTTGGATGTGGACTTTATTGTTAGAGGTATTTTAGCTCTACTGGCCAACGGCCAGCAGAGCTTATGGGATGGTGTGGTGTGTGGTGTCCGTCGTCCGTCGTCCGTCCGTCCGTCGTCCGTCGTCTGTTAACTTTTGTCTCGTTAAGACGATAGGGCCTTCATTTTTCACCGGATCTTTACCAAACTTAAATAGATTGTTAATATCAATAAAAGCTCGGACAAGTTCGAAAACCAGCCAGATCGGACTAGTAACAGCATAGTTATGGCCCTTGATTTAGTTAAAAATGCTATATTTTGCCTCATTAAGACGATAGGGCCTTCATTTTTCATCCAATCTTTACCAAACTTTACCAGATTGTTAATATCAATAAAAGCTCGGACAATTTCGAAAACCAGCCATATTTGACTGGTAACAGCAGAGCTATGGCCCTTGATTTCGTTAAAAATGCTATATTTTGCCTCGTTAAGGCAATAGGGCTTTCATTTTTCATCCGATCCTTACCAAACTTTAAC
>JAWPHD010017266.1:0-45478 GCA_037043455.1 Cyrtodaria siliqua | reverse complement strand
ATTCTGGAAATATCTTCATGTGGAATCCGTAATTGCAGTTTATAATATTAAACAGGTGTTACTGTACTTTAAAATGCCGTTTTCCACGTATTTTTGCTCAAAACGAACTACCTGACTGCATTCAAGTCACAATATCGCCCATTAGATACGGTTTTGAATACTATTTTTTCATTTATTATAACAGATTAAACATTTATCTGGAAATGTATTACATTTTTATCTTGAATTTCCACGTTTGAAATTTTCACAAATCCTGGGGCCAAATACGGCTCTTATCGTACGTAGTTCCTTTTCTATCTTATCATTACATACTAAAAATGCAACTTAAACTTTAACTGCTTTTCCTGGTTTCCTATCGTTCCCTTGATTCCAATGACCTCGACCTCTGCTTCTTCCATGACCTCTGTTATGGTTACCATTGTTGCCTCTTCTTGTATTTTTAAAGAAAATAGTTTTAAATTTGATTCCCGTGTTCGCTCTCAGAACTCGCTTCTTTTCCATCTTGCACGACTGCCACTCTAGGCTTAACATCTCTTCTCCTACTGTTCGATGATTACCACCCACAGTGCTTACATTTCCAAGAATAGAATGGCTTATCAGTAAAACTTCATTTTCATTTCACACTTGGTGAATCTGGACTTGTTACGATCCCCTTCCACTGTCACGACTATGCCTATCTCGGTCACGGCTATCTCTATCCAGCAAATCACCACTTCCCCCTCTCTGCATCGGCAAATCTGCTTGTACTGCCATCTCTAAACATTTTCTCTTTTCAAGAACAAATACAAATCTCTGTTATATAGATAATAACTGGTAACGCAACAAATAATCTATAACCTCTTCACAAGTTTTAACCGACCTTACCTAACTGAAACCATCGTTCTAGGTAATTCTTTTGACTTTCTAAGGTATTGCACAAATGTCTCACCTTTTTCCGGTCTGGCTGTTTTAAACCTTTTCCGAAAACCCTCCTCTGTTAGCTGAAAACATTTTAGCAACGCAGTTTTTAATTTGTTATAATGTAGAGCATCATCAGTAGGTAGTCTTGAATACACATCAAGCGCCTTACCCTCGTAAAAGTGCACTTAAATGCAATGACCACTGATCAATCTTCCATCCTTGCAATGCAATGACCACTGATCAATCTTCCATCCTTGCACTGCGGCGTATCTTTCAAACCTACCTTTTTATCCTTGAATTATTTTTGTGAAACCAAATGCCATAATTTCATTTTTGAAATATCCATTCTTCTACAATCTCAAACGGGAACAAAAAAAAACTGATCAAGGCCGTTGAATAAAAACATCACTGGGAAAAACAGTCACCATTATGACGATTTTCTTACAAAGATGACATCAGTAATGTTTCAGTATAATTTTAATTGAGGTGGTTGCTTGGGAACAATGTACCAAATTGCCTATATCTAATGGCACATCCTATGATTGAGATATATTAAAAGAATAAATGAATAAAAACGGATCTAAATAAAAGTCCTATTTAAACAAACAATACACAAGTAGATAAAAAAGTATTTTTACTTCGCACAAGTTAGATCTATCCAAAATATTATTGTTTTGGTTACACAAGTAATAAACATGTCATTTACTTGGGTAGGTGTGCCTCTATGGGATATTACCCAAGATAGCCATGAGGCCCTCTAAATATTGTATGACATAGATCGATGGTTATTAAAGGAACTGGTGAGATCATGGATGATGTAAAATGATGATTATTAAAGGTACTGGTGGCATTCTCAGAAAATGTAAAGTGTAGAATTATAAAATGTACAATTGACATAGGGTGTTGATTATTAAAGGTACTGTTGTGATCTTGTATGATGTAAAATGATGATTATTGTTGACAATTGGATGATGTGAGGTAATGTTTATTAAAGGTACAGTTGCCTATCTAGGATGACCTGGGGTAAGTTTTTGAAGGTATTGTTGGTAATCTCCTATAAAGAGATAATCAATAATTATTTTACTGTAGGCAATTTTTGATGACCTGGGGTAATGGTAATTAAAGGTACTGTTGGAGATCTTAAGATGGCTTGGGGTGGTGGATATTAAATGTACCGTTAATCATTTTGGATGACGTGGGATAATGTTATTAAAGGTACTGTTGTCAGTCTTGGAGGACATGGGGTGATAATTATTAAACTTACAGTTGTCCATCTCGGATGACATGGGGTAATGGTTACTTAAGATACTGTTGGCACTTTTGGACGATGTGTGAATGATTAAAGATACCTTGGTAACTGCTACCATTTTTATATGCCCGTTTGAAAAAGGTTATGTATTATTGTATGGGATTGTCTGTCTGTCTGTTTGTCTGTCTGTCTGTCCGTTCGTCCGTCCGTAAGCAATTGCGTATTCCGGACGATAACTCTGAAACCATTAACCTTTACTCATGAAACTTCATAGGTACATTGCCCTCGGTGAGAGGAGCAACCCTATTGCTTTTAGGATCAATAGGTCAAAGGTCAAGGTCATAATCACCTTATATGAAAATATGAATTCCGCATAACTTCAAAACTGTCACACCTTCACTCTTGAAACTTCATAGGTACATTGCCCTAGGTGAGAGGAGGAGCCCTATTACTTCTGAGGCCAGTAGGTTTAAGGTCAAGGTCAAAGTGACCTTGTATAGAAATATGCCTTCCAGACAATAACTTCAAAACCGTAACACCTACACTCATAAAACATCATAGGTACATTGCCCTATGTGAGAAGAAGAATGATATTGCTTTTGGGGTCAGTAGGTCAAAGGTCAAGGTCACTGTCAAATTATATAAAAAAATGCATCCCTCATGATAATTTCAAAATTGAAACACCTACACTTGTAAAACTTCATACATTGCCCTGGAGAAACCTTTATGTGTTTGAAGTCAGTAGGTCAAAGGTCAAGGTCACATCACCTATATGGAAATATGAATTCCACATGATAACTTAAAAACCATAACACCTACACTCGTGAAATTTCACAGGTTCATCATCCTTGTTGAAAGCAGGAGGGGCGTCCGTGGCGAGTGGTTAGTCTCTGACTTGAGATCACTTGCCCCTCACCACTGTTTGTTCGATCTCTCAGGGGCCTAGGACTCTTTATGTGATGAAGGCATCCAGCCGGCTTGCGGAACGTGCATGGTTCTACCCAGGTGCCTGCCCGTGCATGAAAATTACCCGGGTCTTCATCCACCAATGGAAGCTGGAAAGTCGCAATATGACCTTAACTGTTGGTGCGACTATAAAATCCAATTCAATTCAGTTGAAAGCAGGAACCCTATTGATTTGGGGTCAAAGGTCAAGGTCCCTGACATAATATGGTCAAGGTCACTGACCTTATATAGAAATGTGAATTCTGCATGGTAACTTTAAAACCGTAACATCAACACTCATGAAACCGCATAGGTTTATTGCCCTTGTTGAAAACAGGAACCCAATTTCTTTTGGGGTCAGTAGGTCAACGGTCACAGTTACAGTGACCTTATGTGGAAATATGAATTCTGCATAATAACTTCAAAACCATAACACCTACAGTCGTAAAACTTCATATGTACATTGCCCTAGGTGGAAGGAGGAGCCCTATTGCTTTTGGGGCGAGTAGTTTTAAGGTCAAGGTCACAGTGACCTTATATGGAAATATGCCTTCCACACAATAACTTTAAAACCATGACACGCACTGTAACTTGTAACTATTAGACCTACAGTTTTGAAACTTTACAGAAATAGTACCCATGTTAAAACAACAACCCCTATTGATTTTAAGCTTAATAGGTCAGATTTCAAGGTCACTGTGACCTGATTATGACAAATTCCTTCCCAGATGTTATTCACGAACTATTTGATCTACAGTCTTGAAACTCTACAAATAGTGCTCTTGGTTAAACAACATCCGTTATCAGTTATTTCTTTGTTAGAAGGTCAAAGGTAAGGGTTATAAATTATTGACCTGACACCTAGGAAATCCTTTTAACATAAAAACTTTAGGAAACGGGCGTATAATGCCCCATCATGCACTAGACCTTTCAAACATTGCTTATAGTTGCATCTTGGGTGTTACATCGCACTGTGACAAAGCAAATGTGAACGTGACCTTGACCCTCCAAGCAAAGGGAAGATAACTTCATAATTTTACATTAACTTTTGCGTTTAGGTCACTTTCTCATAAACTGTATGCACTAGACCTTTCAAACTTTGCTTATAGTTGTATCTTTGGTATTACATTGCAATGTGACAAAAGCAAATGTGGATATGACCTTGACTTTTTGAGCAAAGGGCAGATAACTCAATAATTTTTACACTCAACTTTTGCATTTAGGTCACTTCTCACAAACTATGCATTAGACTCTCATGAAGTGTAGGTATTACACCTTTCAAAATTTGGTTCTTGTATCTTGGTTAGTACATCGTAAAATGACAATGTAGATATGACCTTCACCCTCCAAGCAAAGGACAGATAACTTAGTCAGGCACGTTACGCACATGTGCGTACAATTATTTGGACCCAGCTACACGCCTGTGGTTTACTTCACTTTCTCATGGAATATAATTAATATGCACTAAATGTTTTAGTGTTATAGATTATAGTTTAATCTTTGGAAGACAAAAAATAACATTTTAACAGAGTTGTGTCTTGGGTAGTGCATCTTTTTGGACAAATGGGTTTCATCCATGACCTTAACCTACTTTTTGTGTCGCCTTTTCGAAGAAAAGTGCGATACATAGGGATCACTTTGTCGTCAGTCCGTCACGAAAACTTAATGTTGGCTATTACTTTCTCATTTCTTGATATTTCTTGATATATCAAACTTTCAATATATACTCATCATGACAACATCCATATGACCATACTAAAATATAAAGGTCAAGGTCACACTGAAGTAATTATATAGGTTGAATACTTATTTTTTTCTTCACAAAAACTTTGTCAGGCCAGTTCGTCAAGGTCATTTATCTGGGTCCAAAAAAAACTTGTTATACTGACAAAGCACCGACAGGCGACACACCTAGTCTGATTGAAGATTTTTAACCAGGTTTTCTTGGAATAAGGAAAACACCAGGTTTTCTTGGAATAAGGAAAACCTATTAGATTGGGGTATGTTATTTGGCGGGAGTGTGGGCGGGCGGGCGGGCGGGCGGCGGGCGGGCGTGCGGCGTGAAAATCTTAGTTTCCGCTCATTAACTTTAGTAACGCATGAGATATTGGAACAAAACTTGCTGCGTAGGTACCATATATGGAAAGGAAGGTTGGGATTGTATTTTGGGTCACTGGGGTCAAGGTCACTGTTACTGAAAATAGAAAAACACTTTCTGCTCAGTAACAAGTAAGGAATGAGATATTAGAATGAAATTTGTTGTGTATGTAGCTTATATCAAAGGAAGTTGGGGATTGCATTTGGGGGTCACTGCTTGTCAAGGTCATTGTAACTAAAAATATAAAAATGGATTCAATAAATTAAGTAAGGAATGAGATATTAGAATGAACTGTGTATGTAGCTTATATCAAAAGGAAGTTTGGGATTACATTTGGGGTCATTGTGGTCAAGGTCATTTTATAGGCCAGTAGGGATTATTGGATGGCGATCTGTCCTTTAACTTTTACCTCATAAAGATGATAAGGCCTTCATGTTTCATTCGATCTTTACCAAACTTTACCAGATTGTTAATATTAATGAAAGCTTAAATAAATTAGAAAACCAGCCAGATCGAATAAGTAACAGCAGATCATGGCCTTTGATTTAGTTATAAATGCTATATTTTGCCTCGTTCAGATGATAGGCGTTTGTTTTTCATCTGCTCTTTACCAAACTTTAGCGGATTACTAATATTAAAGCTCGAAAAAGTACTTAAACCAGCCAGATCAAACCAGTAACAGCAAAGTTATGACCCTTGATTTAGTTAAAAATGTATTTTGCCTCGTTCAGATGATAGGCCTTTATTTTGCCAGTTTTCAGCAAACTAAGCAGGGATGATCTGTACCAAGCCTAGTTGTGCATATCATTACCTTGTTCCGGTTGAATGATTTTTAGCGCAGTTATGGCCCGTTAAAGGTTTTAATATACTGTACAAATTAGTTCTGAACCCCTGGCTAGATTTCTTTTAATGTTTTAATACACAAACTTTGTCCGGACTAGTTCTCCTCAACCACCATTCTGCTTTCAACGAAACCTGGTTGCGTATATCATTGTCGAGTTTCGGTTGAATGAGTTTTAGTGGTGTTATGGCCCTTTAAAAGGTTTTAATACACAAGCCAAGCTTTGTTCCGTCTACTTCTGATCCCCTTGCTAGATTTCCATGAAACTTGGTTGGGATATTTATCAAACCTAGTTGCATATATTTTGGTGGATTCATGGCCGTTTCCCCAGTTGGGGAGACATCTGGTTTTTTAGCTCTACTGATCAGAGATCAGCAGAGCTTATGCCGTGGTGCGGCGTCCGTCGTCCGTCCGTCCGTCTGTCCGTCCGTTAACTTTTATTTGTAGCGACTACTCCTCTGAAACTACTGGATGGATATTCATGAAACTTTACAGAAATGTTGTCCATGAAGTCTAGTTGATCCTAGCAAAAATTCATGTTGGTGTGAAATCCAAGATGGCCGCCAAAGCTAAAAATAGATTTTTAAAATACAAGTTTGTAGCGACTACTCCTTGAAAACTATAAGTGATATTGATATGGGACTTTTTCTAAAATGATCAGCATGACATGATGTTGGTCGTTGTCAAAAATCATTTTGATTCGACGTTAAACATGGCTGCCAGCGGCCATCTTTGTTTACATAGAGTTATATAGTAAAAACTTGTAGCGACTACTCCTCTGAAACTACTTGGCGGATTTTCATGAAACTTTACAGGAATATTGCTCTTGATGTGTAATTGATCCTAGCAAAATTTCAGATCGGCCAGAAATTCAAGATGGCCGCCACAGCTAAAAATAGATTTTTAAAAAATAAGTTTGTAGCGACTACTTCTTGAAAATTAGAAGTGATATTGATATGGGACTTTTTCTAAAATGATCAGCATGACATGGTGTTGATCCTTGTCGAACATTATTTGGATTTGACGTTAAACATGGCTGCCAGTGGCCATCTTTGTTTACATAGAGTTATATAGTAAAAACTTGTAGCGACTACTCCTCTGAAACTACTTGACGGATGTTCATGAAACTTCACAGGAATGTTGCTCTTGATGTCTGGTTGATCCTAGCAAAATTTCAGGCTGGCCGGAAATTCAAAATGGCCACCACGGCTAAAAATAGATTTAAAATAAATAAATTTGTAGCGACTACTTCTTGAAAACTGTAAGTGGTATTGATATGGAACATTTTCTAAAATGATCAGCATGACATGATGTTGATCCTTGTCGAAATTTATTTCGATGCAACTTTAAACATGGCCGCTAGCGGCCATCTTTGTTTACATAGAGTTATATAGTAAAAACTTGTAGCGACTACTCCTCTGAAACTACTTGACACATTTTTATGAAACTTCACAGGAATGTTGCTCTTGATGTCTAATTGATCCCAGAATTGTTTTAGGTCGGCCGGAAATTCAAGATGGCCGCCATGGCTAAAAACAGATTTTTAAAAAAAAGTTTGTAGCGAATACTTCTTGAAAACTGTAAGTGATATTGATATGGGACTTTTTCTGAAATGATCAGCATGACAAGATGTTGATCCTTGTCTAAAATTATTTTGATTCGACATTAAACATGGCTGCCAGTGGCCATCTTTGTTTACCTAGAGTTATATAGTAAAAACTTCAACTTGTAGCGACTACTCCTCTGAAACTACTTGACATTTTTTTATGAAACTTCACAGGAATGTTGCTCTTGATGTCTAATTGATCCTAGCAAAATTTCAGGTCGGCCGGAAATTCAAAATGGCCGCCACGGCTAAAAATAATTTTTCGAAAAACAAGTCTGTAGCGACTACTTCCTGAAATCAAAATCAATCAGTAGAGCTTCAAGGTCATTGACCTCTTGTTTACTTAAAACAACCCCTAGTTTCAATTTAGAATGGTTAGGACTAGAGGCACAGCAATTATATCAAATGGGTTTCGACCGCCTGCATAAAGTTTTTCCCTATACAAGTCTATGTAAAACATGTGACCCCTGGGGCGGGGCCAAGTATGACCCCAGGTTCACCATTTGAACAAACTTGGTAAAGGACAATAAAAGTATAATAAATGCAAAATATTAAACCTCTGGCTCTTTGTTTTTCCTATATAAGTCTATGTAAAACTGTGACCCGCAGGGCGGAGCCAAATTTGACCCCAGGGTCACCATTTGACCCCAGGGTCACCATTTGAAACATAAGCTGATAGTAAATGTAAAATATACCCGCCCCACCCCCCAACCCCACCCCACATTGTTTTAGCCTTTTTTTCTGATGGTATATAATGGCTATATAATTTATTATTCTCTGAAAAATCGAATAGGCGAGCTGCACTGTTCTCTCACAGCTCTTGTTTTTGTACCGCGATTGAATTCCGCTAAACAATCTTGTATCTAATTAGTAAATATTCAATAATGTTTGTGAATGTAATTAGCGTGTGTTTTATAAGTTACGGACATTGTCCCTTTAACATGTTTAAGTTAGGAATGAGATCTTGGCTTAAATGGAAAGCAAGCTTGGTATTGCATTTGCGCTCACTGGTTTCTAAGCTAATGTCACAGTTACTATAAATGGAAAAATGCTATTCAATTAGGATCCATATTGTTTTTGGGTTCGTAGGTTAAAGGTCAAGGTTACAGACCTTATATGGAAATATATATTCTGGATGAATACTTAAAAACCTTTACATCTACACTCATGAAACTTCAAAGATACATTGCCTGGTCAAAGTTTCCGTAACTTTATATCGAAATACTTGAAATCTGGAAGATATCTTTGAAACCATAACACCTACCAAATTGTTTTTGGAGTCGGTAGGTTAAATATACATTTCGGGCAATACCTTCGAAACCATAACACATACTCATGAAACTTCAAAGGTACATTACCCTAGGTTAAGATTAAGATCCAAGTATTTTTTTTTAGTCAGTAGGTCAGAGATGAAGGTCAACATGACCTGTATGATGATCCATTCTGGATGATGATTTTGAAATTATAACACGTACACTCACAAAACTTCATTGATATATTGCCCTAGCTGAGAAGAGGAACCCTATTGTTTTGGGGTCAATAGGTCAAGGTCACCTTCATTTTATATGGAAATTCACATTTTCCTGAATAACTTTGTAACATTTGCACTCTTGAAACTTCCCAAGGGAATTGCCGTTGTTAAAAGGAGGTCAGGTGAAACGTGAAGGTTATCAAGCCCTTTATAGTGTAATAGCCACCAACATGAAGCTTTTTTTTTAGACAAAGGTCAAGGTCATGTTGTAGCTCTCACCAAACAATGCTTATAACATAATACTCATAATATTCCAATGAGAGTGATATGTACAAGCCATAGCTTGTTAATTCGTGAAATAAATAGTTTTAACCTAAACTAACATAATAACCTTAAGTGGGCGTATAATGCCCCGTTAGGCGGCGCTCTTGTTTGTTATTAAACATTTTACAAACTTTCATTTAAACAATGTTTATCTCCTATTTCCAAGTCCCGCCCCCATTAGGTGAGACATATTAATGAAATCCTTGAGGTCAAAATGGCTGTGCCCCAGGGATCCAAAGTTTGTATATGAAAAACTCTACTCTAAAACTGCAAGAGCCAGAGGATTAATATACGGTATACATTCTTAAATACACTGTACAGTGTGACAGTCCTTCATCATGACTCTATACGTTCTTAAATACACTGTACAGTGTGACATTCCTTCATCATGACTCTATGCATTCTTAAATACACTATACAGTGTGACATACCTTCATGATGACTCTGTACATTCTTAAATACACTGTACAGTGTGACAGTCCTTCATCATGACTCAGTATGTTCTTAAATACACTGTACAGTGTGACATTCCTTCATCATGACTATACATTCTGAAATACACTGTACAGTGTGACATCCTTCATCAAGACTCTATACATTCTTAAATACACTGTACAGTGACATTCCTCCATCATGACTATACATTCTGAAATACACTGTACAGTGTGACAGTCCTTCATCATGACTCTATACGTTCCTAAATACACTGTACAGTGTGACATTCCTTCATCATGACTATACATTCTGAAATACACTGTACAGTGTGACATCCTTCATCAAGACTCTATACATTCTTAAATACACTGTACAGTGACATTCCTCCATCATGACTATACATTCTTAAATACACTGTACAGTGACAGTCCTTCATCATGTCTATTTACGTTCTTAAATACACTGTACAGTGTGACAGTCCTTCATTATGACTATTTACATTCTTAAATACACTGTACAGTGTGACAGTCCTTCATGATGACTCTATACATTCTTAAATACACTGTACAGTGTGACAGTCCTTCATGATGACTCTATACATTCTTAAATACACTGTACAGTGTGACATTCCTTCATCATGACTCTATGCATTCTTAAATACACTGTACAGTGTGACAGTCCTTCATCATGACTCAGTATGTTCTTAAATACACTGTACAGTGTGACATTCCTTCATCATGACTATACATTCTGAAATACACTGTACAGTGTGACATCCTTCATCAAGACTCTATACATTCTTAAATACACTGTACAGTGACATTCCTCCATCATGACTATACATTCTTAAATACACTGTACAGTGTGACATTCCTTCATCATGACTACATTCTTAAATACACTGTACAGTGTGACAGTCCTTCATCATTACTCTATACTTCCTTTAATACACTGTACAGTGTGACAGTCCTTCATCATGTCTTTTTACGTTCTTAAATACACTGTACAGTGTGACAGTCCTTCATTATGACTATTTACATTCTTAAATACACTGTACTGTGTGACAGTCCTTCATCATGACTCTGTACATTCTTAAATACACTGTACAGTGTGACATTCCTTCATCATGACTGTACATTCTTAAATACACTGTACAGTGTGACAGTCCTTCATTATGACTATTTACATTCTTAAATACACTGTACTGTGTGACAGTCCTTCATCATGACTTTATACATTCTTAAATACACTGTACAGTGTGCCATTCCTTCATCATGACTCTATACATTCTTAAATACACTATACAGTGTGACATTCCTTCATCATGACTTTATACATTCTTAAATACACTGTACAGTGTGCCATTCCTTATCATGACTCTATACATTCTTAAATACACTGTACAGTGTGACAGTCCTTCATCATGACTCTATACATTCTTAAATACACTATACAGTGTGACAGTCCTTCATCATGACTCTCTACATTCTTAAATACACTATAGTGTGACATTCCTTCATCATGACTGTACATTCTTAAATACACTGTACAGTGTGACAGTCCTTCATCATGACTCTATACATTCTTAAATACACTGTACAGTGTGACATTCCTTCATCATGACTATACATTCTTAAATACACTGTACAGTGTGAGAGTCGTTCATCATGACTATTTACATTCTTAAATACACTGTACACACTGTGTGACAGTCCTTCATCATGACTCTATACATTCTTAAATACACTGTACATTGTGACAGTCCATCATGACTCTATACTTTCTTAAATTCACTGTACAGTGTGACAGTCCTTCATCATGACTATTTACGTTCTTAAATACACTATACAGTGTAACAGTCCTTCATCATGAATCTATACATTCTTAAATACATTCTTAAATACACAGTACAGTGTGACAGTCCTTCATCATGAATGTATACATTCTTAAATACATTCTTAAATACACTGTACAGTGTGACATTCCTTCATCATGACTATTTATGTTCTTAAATACACTATACAGTGTGACAGTCCTTCATCATGAACGTATACATTCTTAAATACATTCTTAAATACACTGTACAGTGTGACATTCCTTCATCATGACTATTTATGTTCTTAAATACACTGTACAGTGTGACAGTCCTTCATCATGACTATACATTCTTAAATACACTGTACAGTGTGACAGTCCTTCATCATGAATCTATACATTCTTAAATACACTGTACAGTGTGACATTCCTTCATCATGACTGTACATTCTTAAATACACTGTACAGTGTGACATTCCTTCATCATGACTCTACACATTCTTAAATACACTGTACAGTGTGACAGTCCTTCATCATGACTATTTACATTCTTAAATACACTGTACAGTGTGACATTCCTTCATCATGACTGTACATTCTTAAATACACTGTACAGTGTGACATTCCTTCATCATGACTCTATACATTCTTAAATACACTAAACAGTGTTACATTCCTTCATCATGACTGTACATTCTTAAATACACTATACAGTGTAACAGTCCTTCATCATGAATCTATACATTCTTAAATACATTCTTAAATACACTGTACAGTGTGACAGTCCTTCATCATGAATGTATACATTCTTAAATACATTCTTAAATACACTGTACAGTGTGACATTCCTTCATCATGACTATTTATGTTCTTAAATACACTATACAGTGTGACAGTCCTTCATCATGAATGTATACATTCTTAAATACACTGTACAGTGTGACATTCCTTCATCATGACTATTTATGTTCTTAAATACACTGTACAGTGTGACAGTCCTTCATCATGACTATACATTCTTAAATACACTGTACAGTGTGACAGTCCTTCATCATGAATCTATACATTCTTAAATACACTGTACAGTGTGACATCCCTTCATCATGACTGTACATTCTTAAATACACTGTACAGTGTGATATTCCTTCATCATGACTCTACACATTCTTAAATACACTGTACAGTGTGACATTCCTTCATCATGACTCTATACATTCTTAAATACACTGTACAGTGTGACAGTCCTTCATCATGACTATTTACATTCTTAAATACACTGTACAGTGTGACATTCCTTCATCATGACTGTACATTCTTAAATACACTGTACACACTGTGTGACAGTCCTTCATCATGACTCTATACATTCTTAAATACACTGTACATTGTGACAGTCCATCATGACTCTATACTTTCTTAAATTCACTGTACAGTGTGACAGTCCTTTATCATGACTATTTACGTTCTTAAATACACTAAACAGTGTAACAGTCCTTCATCATGAATCTATACATTCTTAAATACATTCTTAAATACACTGTACAGTGTGACAGTCCTTCATCATGAATGTATACATTCTTAAATACATTCTTAAATACACTGTACAGTGTGACAGTCCTTCATCATGAACGTATACATTCTTAAATACATTCTTAAATACACTGTACAGTGTGACATTCCTTCATCATGACTATTTATGTTCTTAAATACACTGTACAGTGTGACAGTCCTTCATCATGACTATACATTCTTAAATACACTGTACAGTGTGACAGTCCTTCATCATGAATCTATACATTCTTAAATACACTGTACAGTGTGACATTCCTTCATCATGACTGTACATTCTTAAATACACTGTACAGTGTGACAGTCGTTCATCATGACTCTACACATTCTTAAATACACTGTACAGTGTGACATTCCTTCATCATGACTCTATACATTCTTAAATACACTGTACAGTGTGACAGTCCTTCATCATGACTATTTACATTCTTAAATACACTGTACAGTGTGACATTCCTTCATCATGACTGTACATTCTTAAATACACTGTACAGTGTGACATTCCTTCATCATGACTATACATTCTTAAATACACTAAACAGTGTTACATTCCTTCATCATGACTGTACATTCTTAAATACACTATACAGTGTAACAGTCCTTCATCATGAATCTATACATTCTTAAATACATTCTTAAATACACTGTACAGTGTGACAGTCCTTCATCATGAATGTATACATTCTTAAATACATTCTTAAATACACTGTACAGTGTGACATTCCTTCATCATGACTATTTATGTTCTTAAATACACTATACAGTGTGACAGTCCTTCATCATGAATGTATACATTCTTAAATACACTGTACAGTGTGACATTCCTTCATCATGACTATTTATGTTCTTAAATACACTGTACAGTGTGACAGTCCTTCATCATGACTATACATTCTTAAATACACTGTACAGTGTGACAGTCCTTCATCATGAATCTATACATTCTTAAATACACTGTACAGTGTGACATTCCTTCATCATGACTGTACATTCTTAAATACACTGTACAGTGTGATATTCCTTCATCATGACTCTACACATTCTTAAATACACTGTACAGTGTGACATTCCTTCATCATGACTCTATACATTCTTAAATACACTGTACAGTGTGACAGTCCTTCATCATGACTATTTACACTCTTAAATACACTGTACAGTGTGACATTCCTTCATCATGACTGTACATTCTTAAATACACTGTACAGTGTGACATTCCTTCATCATGACTCTATACATTCTTAAATACACTAAACAGTGTGACATTCCTTCATCATGACTGTACATTCTTAAATACACTATACAGCATGACATTCCTTCATCATGACTATACATTCTTAAATACACTATACAGTGTGACATTCCTTCATCATGACTCTATACATTCTTAAATACACTAAACAGTGTGACATTCCTTCATCATGACTGTACATTCTTAAATACACTATACAGCGTGACATTCCTTCATCATGACTGTACATTCTTAAATACACTGTACAGTGTGACCTTCCTTCATCATGACTCTACACATTCTTAAATACACTAAACAGTGTGACATTCCTTCATCATGACTGTACATTCTTAAATACACTGTACAGTGTGACATTCCTTTATCATGACTATACATTCTTAAATACACTATACAGTGTGACATTCCTTCATCATGACTCTATACATTCTTAAATACACTAAACAGTGTGACATTCCTTCATCATGACTGTACATTCTTAAATACACTATACAGTGTGACATTCCTTCATCATGACTGTAATTTCTTAAATACACTATACAGCGTGACATTCCTTCATCATGACTACATTCTTAAATACACTGTACAGTGTGACATTCCTTCATCATGACTCTACACATTCTTAAATACACTAAACAGTGTGACATTCCTTCATCATGACTGTACATTCTTAAATACACTGTACAGTGTGACATTCCTTCATCATGACTATACATTCTTAAATTCACTGTACAGTGTGACAGTCCTTCATCATGAATCTATACATTCTTAAATACACTGTACAGTGTGACATTCCTTCATCATGACTCTATACATTCTTAAATACACTAAACAGTGTGACATTCCTTCATCATGACTGTACATTTTTAAATACACTGTAGAGTGTGACATTCCTTCATGATTACTCTATACATTCTTAAATACACTAAACAGTGTGACATTCCTTCATCATGACTGTACATTCTTAAATACACTATACAGTGTGACATTCATTCATCATGACTCTACACATTCTTAAATACACTAAACAGTGTGACATTCCTTCATCATGACTGTACATTCTTAAATACACTATACAGTGTGACATTCCTTCATCATGACTCTATACATTCTTAAATACACTAAACAGTGTGACATTCCTTCATCATGACTGTACATTCTTAAATACAGTGTACAGTGTGACATTCCTTCATCATGACTGTACATTCTTAAATACACTATACAGCGTGACATTCCTTCATCATGACTACATTCTTAAATACACTGTACAGTGTGACATTCCTTCATCATGACTCTACACATTCTTAAATACACTAAACAGTGTGACATTCCTTCATCATGACTGTACATTCTTAAATACACTGTACAGTGTGACATTCCTTCATCATGACTATACATTCTTAAATTCACTGTACAGTGTGACAGTCCTTCATCATGAATCTATACATTCTTAAATACACTGTACAGTGTGACATTCCTTCATCATGACTCTATACATTCTTAAATACACTAAACAGTGTGACATTCCTTCATCATGACTGTACATTTTTAAATACACTGTAGAGTGTGACATTCCTTCATGATTACTCTATACATTCTTAAATACACTAAACAGTGTGACATTCCTTCATCATGACTGTACATTCTTAAATACACTATACAGTGTGACAGTCCTTCATCATGACTATACATTCTTAAATACACTGTACAGTGTGACAGTCCTTCATCATGAATCTATACATTCTTAAATACACTGTACAGTGTGACATTCCTTCATCATGACTGTACATTCTTAAATACTCTGTACAGTGTGATATTCCTTCATCATGACTCTACACATTCTTAAATACACTGTACAGTGTGACATTCCTTCATCATGACTCTATACATTCTTAAATACACTGTACAGTGTGACAGTCCTTCATCATGACTATTTACATTCTTAAATACACTGTACAGTGTGACATTCCTTCATCATGACTGTACATTCTTAAATACACTGTACAGTGTGACATTCCTTCATCATGACTCTATACATTCTTAAATACACTAAACAGTGTGACATTCCTTCATCATGACTACATTCTTAAATACACTATACAGTGTGACATTTCTTCATCATGACTCACTAAACAGTGTGACATTCCTTCATCATGACTGTACATTCTTAAATACACTATACAGCGTGACATTCCTTCATCATGACTATACATTCTTAAATACACTATACAGTGTGACATTCCTTCATCATGACTCTATACATTCTTAAATACACTAAACAGTGTGACATTCCTTCATCATGACTGTACATTCTTAAATACACTATACAGCGTGACATTCCTTCATCATGACTGTACATTCTTAAATACACTGTACAGTGTGACCTTCCTTCATCATGACTCTACACATTCTTAAATACACTAAACAGTGTGACATTCCTTCATCATGACTGTACATTCTTAAATACACTGTACAGTGTGACATTCCTTCATCATGACTATACATTCTTAAATACACTATACAGTGTGACATTCCTTCATCATGACTCTATACATTCTTAAATACACTAAACAGTGTGACATTCCTTCATCATGACTGTACATTCTTAAATACACTATACAGTGTGACATTCCTTCATCATGACTGTACATTCTTAAATACACTATACAGCGTGACATTCCTTCATCATGACTACATTCTTAAATACACTGTACAGTGTGACATTCCTTCATCATGACTCTACACATTCTTAAATACACTAAACAGTGTGACATTCCTTCATCATGACTGTACATTCTTAAATACACTGTACAGTGTGACATTCCTTCATCATGACTGTACATTCTTAAATACACTATACAGCGTGACATTCCTTCATCATGACTACATTCTTAAATACACTGTACAGTGTGACATTCCTTCATCATGACTCTACACATTCTTAAATACACTAAACAGTGTGACATTCCTTCATCATGACTGTACATTCTTAAATACACTGTACAGTGTGACATTCCTTCATCATGACTATACATTCTTAAATTCACTGTACAGTGTGACAGTCCTTCATCATGAATCTATACATTCTTAAATACACTGTACAGTGTGACATTCCTTCATCATGACTCTATACATTCTTAAATACACTAAACAGTGTGACATTCCTTCATCATGACTGTACATTTTTAAATACACTGTAGAGTGTGACATTCCTTCATGATTACTCTATACATTCTTAAATACACTAAACAGTGTGACATTCCTTCATCATGACTGTACATTCTTAAATACACTATACAGTGTGACATTCCTTCATCATGACTCTACACATTCTTAAATACACTAAACAGTGTGACATTCCTTCATCATGAATGTACATTCTTAAATACACTATACAGTGTGACATTCCTTCATCATGACTCTATACATTCTTAAATACACTAAACAGTGTGACATTCCTTCATCATGACTGTACATTCTTAAATACAGTGTACAGTGTGACATTCCTTCATCATGACTGTACATTCTTAAATACACTATACAGCGTGACATTCCTTCATCATGACTACATTCTTAAATACACTGTACAGTGTGACATTCCTTCATCATGACTCTACACATTCTTAAATACACTAAACAGTGTGACATTCCTTCATCATGACTGTACATTCTTAAATACACTGTACAGTGTGACATTCCTTCATCATGACTATACATTCTTAAATTCACTGTACAGTGTGACAGTCCTTCATCATGAATCTATACATTCTTAAATACACTGTACAGTGTGACATTCCTTCATCATGACTCTATACATTCTTAAATACACTAAACAGTGTGACATTCCTTCATCATGACTGTACATTTTTAAATACACTGTAGAGTGTGACATTCCTTCATGATTACTCTATACATTCTTAAATACACTAAACAGTGTGACATTCCTTCATCATGACTGTACATTCTTAAATACACTATACAGTGTGACATTCCTTCATCATGACTCTACACATTCTTAAATACACTAAACAGTGTGACATTCCTTCATCATGACTGTACATTCTTAAATACACTATACAGTGTGACATTCCTTCATCATGACTCTATACATTCTTAAATACACTAAACAGTGTGACATTCCTTCATCATGACTGTACATTCTTAAATACAGTGTACAGTGTGACATTCCTTCATCATGACTGTACATTCTTAAATACACTATACAGCATGACATTCCTTCATCATGACTGTACATTCTTAAATACACTAAACAATGTGACATTCCTTCATCATGACTCTAAACATTCTTAAATACACTGTACAGTGTGACAGTCCTTCATCATGAATTTGTACATTCTTAAATACACTGTACTGTGTGACAGTCCTTCATCATGACTGTGTACATACTTAAATACACTGTACAGTGTGACATTCCCGCATCATGACTCTATACATTCTTAAATACACTGTACAGTGTGACATTCCTTCATCATGACTCTATACATTTTTAAATACACTGTACAGTGTGACATTCCTTCATCATGACTCTATACATTTTAAATACACTGTACAGTGTGACAGTCCTTCATCAGGACTCTTTACGTTCTTAAATACACTCTACAGTGTGACATTCCTTCATGACTCTGTACATTCTTAAATACATTTTACGGTGTGACATTCCTTCATCATGACTATACATTCTTTAATACACTGTACAGTGTGAGAGTCCTTCATCATGACTATACATTCTTAAATACACTGTACAGTGTGACAGTCCTTCATCATGACTCTGTACATTCTTAAATACACTGTACAGTGTGACATTCCTTCATCATGACTATACATTCTTAAATACACTGTACAGTGTCACAGTCCTTCATCATGACTCCATACTTTCTTAAATACACTGTACAGTGTGACAGTCCTTCATTATGACTATTTACGTTTTTAAATATACTGTACAGTGTGAGTCCTTCATCATGACTATTTACGTTTTTAAATACACTGTACTGTGTGACAGTCCTTCAGTATGACTATTTACATTTTTAAATACACTGTATAGTGTGACAGTCCTTCATCATGACTATTTACGTTTTTAAATACACTACAGTGTGACAGTCCTTCATCATGACTATTTACATTTTTAAATACACTGTACAATTGACAGTCCTTCATCATGGCTGTACATTCTTAAATATACTGTACAGTGTGACAGTCCTTCATCATGACTATACATTCTTAAATACACTGTACAGTGTGACATTCCTTCAACATGACTATACATTCTTAAATACACTGTACAGTGTCACAGTCCTTCATCATGACTCTATACTTTCTTAAATACACTGTACAGTGTGACAGTCCTTCATTATGACTATTTATGTTTTTAAATACACTGTACAGTGTGACAGTCCTTCATCATGACTATTTACGTTTTTAAATACACTGTACAGTGTGACAGTCCTTCATGATGACTATACATTCTTAAATACACTATACAATTGACAGTCCTTCATCATGACTCCATACTTTCTTAAATACACTGTACAGTGTGACAGTCCTTCATTATGACTATTTATGTTTTTAAATACACTGTACAGTGTGACAGTCCTTCATCATGACTATTTATGTTTTTAAATACACTGTACAGTGTGACAGTCCTTCATGATGACTATACATTCTTAAATACCTTGTACAATTGACAGTCCTTCATCATGGCTTTACATTCTTAAATATACTGTACAGTGTGACATACCTTCATCATGACTATACATTCTTAAATACACTGTACAGTGTCACAGTCCTTCATCATGACTCCATACTTTCTTAAATACACTGTACAGTGTGACAGTCCTTCATTATGACTATTTACGTTTTTATATACACTGTACAGTGTGACAGTCCTTCATGGTGACTATACATTCTTAAATACACTGTACAATTGACAGTCCTTCATCATGACTCCATACTTTCTTAAATACACTGTACAGTGTGACAGTCCTTCATTATGACTATTTACGTTTTTAAATACACTGTACAGTGTGACAGTCCTTCATGAAGACTATACATTCTTAAAAACACTACAATTGACAGTCCTTCATTATGGCTGTACATTCTTAAATATACTGTACAGTGTGACATACCTTCATCATGACTATACATTCTTAAATACACTGTACAGTGTGATAGTACTTCATCATGACTCTATATTTCTTAAATACACTGTACAGTGTGACAGTCCTTCATCATGACTAGACATTCTTAAATACACTGTACAGTGTAACGGTCCTTCATCATGACTAGACATTCTTAAATACACTGAACAGTGTGACAGTCCTTCATCATGACTCTGTACATTCTTAAATACACTGTACAGTGTGACGGTCCTTCATCATGACTAGACATTCTTAAATATACTGTACAGTGTGACGGTCCTTCATAATGACTCTATATTTTTTAAATACACTGAACAGTGTGACAGTCCTTCATCAATACTTTTTTAAATACACTGTACAGTGCGAGTTCTTCATCATGACTATTTTTCTGCAATACACTGTACAGTGTGACAGTCTTTCAACCTGTCAATATACGTTCTTCAATACACTGTACAGAGTGACATTCCATTTTTACCATTTTATATATTCTTTAATACAGTGTACAGTGTTCTAGGACGTTCTTCAATACACTGTACAGAGTGACATTCCATTTTTACCATTTTATATATTCTTAAATACAGTGTTCTAGGATGGTGGTGGGGAGGTGTGGGAGCGAGATGTGGTGGGGATGACAGAGTGTGATATGCTGGAGATGACCGAGTGTGATATGCTGGAGATGACAGAGTGTTATGTGCTGGAGATGACAGAGTGTGAAAAGCTGGAGATGACAGAGTGTGATGTGCTGGAGATGTCAAGAGTTTGAAGTGCTGAAGATGACAGAGTGTGATGTGCTGGAGATGTCAAGAGTTTGAAGTGCTGAAGATGACAGAGTGTGATGTGCTGGAGATGAAAGTGTGATGTGCTGGAGATGACAGAGAGTGATGTGGTTGAGATTACAGGGTGTGATGTGCTGGATATTACAGGGAGTGATATGCTGGAGACGACAGGTTGTGATGTGCTCCTGATGACAAAGTGTGATGTGCTGGAGAGGACAGAGTTTGATGTGCTGAAGATGACAGAGTGTAATGTGCTGGAGATGACAGTGCAATGGCTGGAGATTACAGAGTGTGATGTGTTGGAGATGGCAGAGTGTGATGTGCTGGAGATGACAGAGTGTGATGTGCTGGAGTTGGCAGAATGTGATTTGCTGGAGATGACAGAGTGTGATGTGCTGGATATGACAGAGTGTGATGTGCTGGAGATGACAGAGTGTGATATTACAGGGAGTGATGTGCTGGAGATGACGAGTGTGATGTGCTGGGGATGTCAGGGTGTGATGTGCTGGAGATGACAGAGTGTGATTTGCTGGAGATGACAGAGTGTGATGTGCTGGAGATGACAGAATGTGATGTGCTGGGATGACAGAGTGTGATGTGCTGGAGATGACAGAGTGTGATGTGCTGGAGATGACAGAGTGTGATGTGCTGGAGATGACAGAGTGTGACGTGCTGGGGATGACAGAGTAATGTGCTTGATATTACAGGGAGTGATGTGCTGGAGATGACAGAGTGTGATGTGCTGGAGATGGCAGAGTGTGATGTGCTGGAGATGACAGAATGTGATGTGCTGGAGATGACAGGGTGCGATGTGCTTGAGATGACATAGTGTGATGTGCTGGAAATCACAGAGTGTAATGTGTTGGAGATGACAGAGTGTGATGTGCTGGAGATGACAGAGTGTGATGTGCTGGAGATGACAGAGTGTGATGTGCTGGAGATGACAGAGTGTGATGTGCTGGAGATGACAGAGTGTGACGTGCTGGGGATGACAGAGTGTGATGTGCTGGAGATGGCAGAGTGTGATGTGCTGGAGATGACAGAGTGTGATGTGCTGGAGATGACAGGGTGCAATGTGCTCGAGATGACATAGTGTGATGTGCTGGAAATCACAGAGTTTAATGTGTTGGAGATGACAGAGTGTGATGTGCTGGAGATGACAGAGTGTGATGTGCTGGAGATGAGGGAGTGTGACGTTCTGGAGATGACAGAGTGTGACGTGCTGGGGATGACAGAGAGTGATGTGCTTGATATTACAGGGAGTGATGTGCTGGAGATGACAGGGTGCGATGTGCTTGAGATGACATAGTGTGATGTGCTGGAAATCACAGAGTGTAATGTGCTGGAGATGACAGTGTGATGTGCTGGAAATCACAGAGTGTGATGTGCTGGAGATGACGGAGTGTGACGTTCTGGAGATGACAGAGTGTGACGTGCTGGGGATGACAGAGAGTGATGTGCTTGATATTACAGGGAGTGATGTGCTGGAGATGACAGAGTGTGATGTGCTGGAGATGGCAGAGTGTGATGTGCTGGAGATGACAGAGTGTGATGTGCTGGAGATGACAGGGTGCGATGTGCTTGAGATGACATGGTGTGATGTGCTGGAAATCACAGAGTGTAATGTGCTGGAGATGACAGAGTGTGATGTGCTGGAAATCACAGAGTGTGATGTGCTGGAGATGACAGAGTGTGATGTGCTGGAGACGACAGTGTGCGATGTGCTGGAAATGACAGGGTGCAATGTGCTGGAGATGGCAGAGTGTGATGTGCTGGAGATGGCAGAGTGTGATGTGCTGGAGATGACAGAGTGTGATGTGCTGGAGATGACAGAGTGTGATGTGCTGGAGATGACAGAGTGTGATGTGCTGGAGATGACAGAGTTTGATGTGCTGGAGATGACAGGGTGCGATGTGCTGGAGATGGCAGAGTGTGATGTGCTGGAGATTGCAGAGTGTGATGTGCTGGAGATGACAGAGTGTGATGTGCTGGAGATGACAGTGTGCGATGTGCTTGAGATGACATAGTGTGATGTGCTGGAAATCACAGAGTGTAATGTGTTGGAGATGACAGCATGTGATGTGCTGGAGATGACAAGAGTGTGATGTGCTTGAGCTGACAGAGAGTGATGTGCTTGATATTACAGGGAGTGATGTGCTGGAGATGGCAGTGTGAGGTGGGGATGATTGGGCATGCTGTGATGGGCATGATGGGGGCATTCTGTGATGTGGATTATTGAGTTTAGTATGGTATGACAGATGGTGGTATTATGAGCATGATATAGGGTAAGCTGATGAGTATGGTAGAGTATGGTATAATCAGTATGATAGAGACTGGCATGTTGAGTACAGTAAAGCGCTTTGCTATACTCATCATGCCTTGCTCTATTATACAGATCATGCCATCTCTTACATATTGTAGTGCATGATATAATGGTTATGGTAGAGCGCTATGCCATAATCATCATATCTTGCTCTAACTAACTCATCAGACTACACTGTGTCATTCTCATCATATTTCACTTTGTTGTTTAAACTATACTACACTCTCTCATTCTTATCACGTCACACCCTAACATTCTCATTACTCTACACTCCATCATTCTCGTTACTCTACACCCTGTCATCTCAAGCACATAACACTCTGCCATCTCCAGTACATCACATCGGTCATCTCCAGTACATCACTCTGCCATCTCCAGCACATCACACTCTGCCATCTCCAGCACATCACACTCCATCATATCCAGCACATCACACTCTGCCATATCCAGCACATCACACTCCATCATATCCAGCACATCACACTCCATCATATCCAGCACATCACACTCCATCATATCCAGCACATCACACTCCATCATATCCAGCACATCACACTCCATCATATCCAGCACATCACACTCCATCATATCCAGCACATCACACTCCATCATATCCAGCACATCACACTCCATCATATCCAGCACATCACACTCCATCATATCCAGCACATCACTCTCTGTCATCTCCAGCACATCACACTCCATCATATCCAGCACATCACACTCCATCATATCCAGCACATCACACTCCATCATATCCAGCACATCACACTCCATCATATCCAGCACATCACACTCCATCATATCCAGAACATCACACTCTGCCATCTCCAGCACATCACTCTCTGTCATCTCCAGCACGTCACACTCTGCCATCTCCAGCACATCACACTCCATCATATCCAGCACATCACACTCTGCCATATCCAGCACATCACACTCCATCATATCCAGCACATCACACTCCATCATATCCAGAACATCACTCTCTGTCATCTCCAGCACATCACACTCCATCATATCCAGCACATCACACTCCATCATATCCAGCACATCACACTCCATCATATCCAGCACATCACACTCCATCATATCCAGCACATCACTCTCTGTCATCTCCAGCACATCACACTCCATCATATCCAGCACATCACACTCCATCATATCCAGCACATCACACTCCATCATATCCAGCACATCACACTCCATCATATCCAGAACATCACACTCTGCCATCTCCAGCACATCACTCTCTGTCATCTCCAGCACATCACACACTGCAATCTCCAGCACATCACAATCTGTTGTCTCCAGCACCTCACACACTGCCTTCTCCAGCACACCAAACGCTGTCATATCCAACACATTACTCTCTGTCATCTCCAGCACCTCACATTCTGTCATCTCCAGCACATCACACTCTGTCATCTCCAGCACATCTCACTCTATCATCTCCAGCACATCACACTCTGCCATCTCAACACATCACACTCTGTCATTTCCAGCACATCACTCTCTTCCATCTCCAGCACATCACACTCTTTCATCTCAAGCACATCACACTATGTCATCTCCAGCACATCCCACTCTTCCATCTCCAGCACATCACCCTCCATAATATCCAGCACATCACACTCTTTCATCTCCAGGACATCACACTCTTTCACCTCCAGCACATCACACTCTGTCATCTCCAGCACATCACACTCCATAATATCCAGCACATCACACTCATCTCCAGGACATCACACTCTTTCATCTCCAGGACATCACACTCTGTCATCTCCCGCACATCACACACTGCCATCTCCAGAACATCACACTGTTGTCTCCAGCACCTCACACTCTGCCATCTGCACATCACACTCTATCATCTCCAGCACATCACACTCTGTCATCTCCAGCACCTCACACCCTGCCATTTCCAGCACATCACTCTCTCTCATCTCCAGCACATCACACTCTTGCCATCTCCGGCACATCACACGCTGCCATCTCCACCACATCACACTGTGCCATCTCCAGCACATCACACTATGCAATCTCCGGCACATCACACTCTGCCATCTCCGGCACATCAAACCCTGCCATCTCCGACACATCACACTGTGTGATCTCTGGCACATCACACTCAGTCATCGCCGGCACAGCACACTCTGACATCTACAGCACATCACACTCTGCCATCTCCAGCACATCAAACCCTGACATCTCCGACACATCACACTGTGTGATCTCTGGCACATCACACTCTGTCATCGCGGCACAGCACACTCAGACATCTCCAGCACATCACACTCTGACATCTACAGCACATCACACTCTGACTATCTCAGCACATCACTCTCAGACATCTACAGCACATCACACTCTGACATCTCCAGCACATCACACTCTGTCATCCCCATTACATCACACTCTATATTTGATAACCTTTACCCCACATTGTCCTAGATCCCCAAAGTGCCATTAAAGTCCTCAATGAGTACATTTAATATTCACCCCACGTCGTTAAAGATTACCAAAAGTACATTTCATCAAAGATTGTCAATAGTACATTTAATAGTCTTCGCCCGACGTTGCCCATGATGGACATCAATACATTTAATAGCCGCCATCCCATTTAATCTGAGATGGCCAACTGTACATTTAATGGCCATCACACCAGGTCCTCCAAGATTATAAAAGTACATTTAATAGCCATCACCACACGTTGTCCAGGATGGACAACAATACATTTAATAGCCATCACCCCACATTGTCCAGAATGGACATCAATACATTTCATAGCCGCCATCCCATTTAATCTAAGATGGCCAACTGTACATTTAATGGCCATCACACCTGGTCCTCCAAGATTATAAAAGTACATTTAATAGCCATCACCCCACGTTGTCCAGGATGGACATCAATACATTTAATAGCCGCCATCCCATTTAATCTGAGATGGCCAACTGTACATTTAATGGCCATCACACCAGGTCCTCCACGATTATAAAAGTACATTTAATAGCCATCACCCCACATTGTCCAGGATGGACATCAATACATTTAATAGCCGCCATCCCATTTAATCTGAGATGGCCAACTGTACATTTTATGGCCATCTCACCAGGTCTTCCACGATTGCCAGCAGTACCTTTAATAACATTGACCCACGTCATCGAAAACTATTAACGGGTATATTTAATATTATGTCCTCCAAGATTGCCAGCAGTACCTTTAATAACATTAACCCACGTCATCCAGAACTATTAAGGGTACATTTAATATCCACTATCCTAAGCAATCTGAGATCTGCAGCAGAACCTTTAATTACTATTACCCCAGGTCGTTCATAATTGTCAACAGTACCTTAAATAACCATTACCCACGTCATCCGAGATTACCAACAGTAGCTTTAATAACTGTTTCCCCAGGTCTCCCTAGATTGGCAACAGTAACTTTAATAAACATTGACCCAAGTTATCCGAGATTGCCAACTATACGACCACATGTTCTACAAGATTACCCATATCATCTGAGATTACAAACAGTAGCTTTAATAACTGTTCCCAAGGTCTCCCTAGATTGGCAACAGTAACTTTAATAAATATTAACCCAAGTTATCCGAGATTGCCAACTATACATTTAATAACCATAACCACATGTTCTACAAAATTACCAATAATACCTAACACATGTCATCCAAGATTGCCAACTGTAAATTTAATGACTATCATCCCACCTCGTCCCTGATCGCCAACTGCATATTTAGTAATGATTATCAAATGTCATTCAAGATTGCCAACATTACATTTAAAGGGATTGTAGTGGCAATGCCAAACAGGCTCTGTTATTGAGCGTTCTGAAAAACTTGGGGAAAAAGTGAAAGAATTATCAAAATCGGATGGTAAACAAAAGAGATGTGACCATTTGAAGGTATAAAACGAATATAGGAGCCACCATTTTGAGAACTATGAGGTCATAGTTCAAAATTACCATATATGGAATATTTATAAATATCATTTAAAGCAAAGAAAATCGCTCCAAATGAATGCAAAATCCTTCACTGGTCATCTTGAAGTATTTTAAATGAGTGTCTCGATTTATATATCCAGTTTCATTTTTAGCATGGTGAACTTGTTCACTAAGCTATAGTTACCGTGTTTTTTCACGAATCAGCCTCACTGATGAATCGACGCATTGCCTGAAAAAGAAGACCCATATTTTAACAGGGGTTTCTTCTTTTCTATTGCGTATACAAATAAGGTAATGTCATTTAGAAATTTCAAATAATTTCTTCCACACATTGTTTAAGTTATATATTGTTTATATAGCTATCCATCGTTTTGCTGTGCGGTCTATAAATAGATCAATCATCATCATCACGTGATCTTGCATAACATGTCCAACAATATATACATACGCCGTATTGATCTCCTAGAATAGTTTGAGATTTGTAACCAGTTAATTTTATACGTCATTTCTCTTGCAGCACCATCAAACGCATATCTTTCATCTTTCTTGGATTTATATCTTTAAGAACTATACATATATGTTGTGACATGGCCTGTATATCTTCATATAATACTTAATAGGTTTGGTCAGTAATGGTTATCGCATAAGCAACTATCCTTTGTAATTCCTTCTCCAATTGCGCGCGAAATTTCATCTGGTACCATCGCCTGTCTATACCTCGATAACACGGACGGTAACCATTCCCGCGCGTCTCTTTGAGAGGAGGTCATTACATTCTGAACAATGTAATCGTAAAGATATGTGGTATTTGATGTTTTATGAATACATGTGTGACAGAACAGAACCCGTGATTGTGCCAGACTATACCGAAATTAAATCCCATTAGATGAAATTGCGTAGCTTTGACAGAACGGCGGGGAATTTTGTATCTGAGTTCGTCTTAAATAGCTGAGGTCTTCCTCCACCAATTAAACTGGCCGCCATACATAACCTAATTGTTCTGTTGATAAATGGCTTAAAACACTATGCAAAAAAATAAATAAAAAAAAATAAAACCAAAACCGGTTTGATGAATCTGGTTTGGTAAATCCGTACGTTATAATCAAATGCTAAAACCGAAAATAAATTTTAGCAATAATGTAGTTCTATATAGCATTGATTTATTGATATTATAAATGAATCGGAATGAATAAGAAACAATTAGTGATATATAAAAAAAACACATAAGATACACAATCTGTATTAGACCAAAAAAGAGGTGTGTTTCCCCTAGCAGCTCTAAATAAAATAGAGTAGGTGGGTAGGGATTTTTTTTTTTGCTTAAAAAAGATACACACCTATTGTTTTGGCCTTATCTCAAAAATATGAGGCCTAAAAAAAGGTTTGCTTCTACTTTTGTGACCCATAGGGATCTGTACAATAAACATTTCTATGTGTTTACTCAATTTATTAGCTTTCGGCCAAAGGCCTTCATCAGCATATACCTTTACCACTAAACCACTACATTATTACTCAATCCAATGTATTTAAGGAATACATTTTATTTTTTAACATTCATGGCACTGAATAACATCAGGTCACATGCAAAGTAAGTGAACCCAGAAGGGATTGTTAACATTGCTCGCGACCTGATGCTATTCATAGTCCCGTGAATGTTAAAAAATAAAATGTATTCCTTATATTTATATTATTATTGTACTCAATCAATACCCATATGTCCCGTTTCTCAACTATTTTTTTCTCTAAATTGATACAAATGCAGAATAACACCTATATTTATCACAGCAAATGGGACCGCGTAAACGTAAAGCCTTGCCTTCCTAACCTCTTATGGTATACTCACGTCACACCTCACTTGTTTTTTCTTGAAACGTCATGGTTTTAACTGCGCGTGAAGCAATTACAATGTGATTCATGGTCAAATGGATGTTTCTAGTTGTGTATGTGTTATACGAGTACTTACATTAGAAATGTAAATATAAATGAATGAAATGATGTCAGCGTCATCATGAACAAAATGATAAATTGAGTAAACACACAGAAATATTTAATAGTCATCAATATTTTTCTGAGTGTATTTTTAATGTGGTTTGTTGTTAACCCTAGTTAACAATATAAATTACTTGGTAAATAAAAATAAATTGTGAATGCCTGGTCTTTATGAATATTTTAACCCTTGGTAAATTTTAATAGTAAAAGCCTTAATATGTCTTGAGATCATTGAATTTAAATATGTCCTTCAAAGCCTGCAAATGGCAAAACATTATCTGTGATCAGTGTACACAAGAACAGCTTTTGATTAGTAATACAGGATTGTCAGGTTTATTAAGTTTATTTCCTATTCAATGTTTTATTTATTTAATGAAATAACAGTTAATGCATAGAACATTCAATACACACCTTGTTTCAAGGTCCATCCAAGGTTCTGTTTTAGCCATCCAAAGTTAGAGGAAAAAACAAATTAATAAACAAAAAATCCCTACCCTACCTAGTTTTTTAGCTCGACTGATCAGAGATCAGCAGAGCTTATGCCGTGGTGCGGCGTCCGTCCGTCTGTCCGTAAACTTTTATTTGTAGCAACAACTCCTCTGAAACTACTTGATGGATATTCATAAAACTTTACAGAAATGTTGCCCATAAAGTCTAGTTGATCCTAGCAAAAATTCATGTTGGTGTGAAATCCAAGATGGCCGCCAAAGCTAAAAATAGAGTTTTAAAATACAAGTTTGTAGCGACTACTTCTTGAAAACTATAAGTGATATTGATATGGGACTTTTTCTAAAATGATCAGCATGACATGATGTTGATCCTTGTCAAAAATCATTTTGATTCAACATTAAACATGGCTGCCAGCGGCCATCTTTGTTTACATAGAGTTATATAGTAAAAACTTGTAGCGACTACTCCTTTGAAACTACTTGACAGATTTTCATGAAACTTTACAGGAATATTGCTCTTAATGTCTTATTGATCCTAGCAAAATTTCAGATCGGCCAGAAATTCAAGATGGCCGCCACAGCTAAAAATAGATTTTTAAAAAAGACGTTTGTAACGACTACGTCTTGAAAACTATAAGTGATATTGATATGGGACTTTTTGTAAAATGATCAGCATGACATGATGGTTATAAGAGTCAAACATCATTTTGATTGGACGTTAAACATGGCTGCCAGTGGCCATCTTTGTTTACATTGAGTTATTAAATGAAAACTTGTAGCGACTACTCCTCTGAAACTACTTGACCGATTTTCATGAAACTTCACAGGAATGTTGCTCTTGATGTCTAATTGATCCTAGCAAAATTTCAGGTCGGCCGGAAATTCAAGATGGCTGCCATGGCTAAAAATAGATTTTCAAAATACAAGTTTGTAGCGACTACTACTTGAAAACTATAAGTGATATTGATATTGGACTTTTTGTAAAATGATCAGCATGACATGATGTTGGTCCTTGTCAAAAATTGTTTTAATTCAACGTTAAGCATGGCTGCCAGCAGCCATCTTTGTTTACATAGAGTTATATAATGAAAACTTGTAGCGACTACTCCTCTGAAACTACTGGACGGATTTTCATGAAACTTCACAGGAATGTTGCTCTTAATGTCTAATTGATCCTAGCAAAATTTCAGGTCGGCCGGAAATTCAAGATGGCCGCCACGGTTAAAAATAGATTTTCAAAAAACAAGTCTGTAGCGACTACTTCCTGAAATCAAAATCAATCAGTAGAGCTTCAAGATCATTGACCTCTTGTTTGAAGATGTTACCCGAAAAATAAACTTTTTTTAGGCCTGATCTGTTGTCATTCGTAGCAGCATTGGCCGAAGTGTTCCGAATGATCCGTCTTGAATCTGCACGAGTCCAGGATTCGCGGTTTCTCAAATCTTGTTCAAGATTTATCAAAACTGTTGTAAACAAACAGTATGGATTTTGAATCCAGTTCCGGTTTCATTGTAATCAAACACGACCTTATTCTAAAACGCAATTTCATCATAGTTCACTATGCTCTCAGTACCTTCGGTACTTTGATTACTTTTACCCCGGGTACATTTAAATAAATCAAATTTTAGTTATTCACTATTTTGTCTTATTATACTATAAGTTTTAATATATTATTGGTGCAATAATATCAAAAATTAATAAAATGCAAAAACAAATGGCTTAATACAAATTTTGTAATTAACGTTAATGATTGAACAATGCAGTTTATGTAGAAAAACTAACGGGATGCCGCTAGTTTTTGAAAAAAAAAAAAGATTGCCATGTGTCCCTTTAAATATACATATTTTTTTTTACAGTTGCTGTATTTCTTTTCCTATAAATCAATAAATTTGCGTATTTACAAATATTCCATATATGGTCATTTAGAACTGTGATGTCATATCTCTCAAAATGGCGGCTTCCATATCCTTTTCAACAGAATCTTCAAATGATCATATCTTCTTTGTTTGTCATCCGATTTTGTTGATTCTTTCAGCCTTTTCCATGTTTTTCAGAACTCTCAATAATAAAGATTGTTTGGCTGTGTCGCTTTGTTCCCTTTAATAATAATCGCCGCACGTCGTCCAAGATCACCAAGGGCACCAAGTAAACACACTACATCATCCAAAATGTCCAACTTTAATGATCATCACTGAAAATTGCCTACAGTCCATTTAATGACCATTGCTTGATGTCGTCCAAGATTGCCAACAGTAACTTTAATATCCATCACCCCACATCATCCAAGATTGCCAACAGTAACTTTAATGAACATTACCCCCACACCATCCAAGGTTGCCAACAGTACCTTTAATAAACATTACCCCACATCATCCAAGGTTGCCAACAGTAACTTTAATAAACATTACCCCACATCATCCAAGGTTGCCAACAGTAACTTTAATGAACATTAGCCAACATCATACAAGGTTGCCAACAGTACCATTAATAAACTTTACCCCACGTCATCCAAGATTGCCAACAGTAACTTTAATAACCATCACCCCACACCATCCAAGATTGCCAACAGTAACTTTAATGAACATTACCCCCACACCATCCAAGGTTGCCAACAGTATTTTTAATGAACATTACCCCACATCATCCAAGGTTGCCAACAGTATCTTTAATGAACATTACCCCCACATCCATCCAAGGTTGCCAACAGTAACTTTAATGAACATTACCCCCACACCATCCAAGATTGCCAACAGTAACTTTAATGAAACATAACCCCACACCATCCAAAGTTGCCATAACTTTAATAAACATAACCCCACATCATCCAAGGTTGCCAACAGTAACTTTAATGAAAATTACCCCACACAATCCAAGATTCCAACAGTACCTTTAATGAACATTACCCCACATCATCCAAGATTGCCAACAGTACCTACTTAATAAACATTAACCCCACATCATCCAAGATTGCCAACAGCTAACTTTAATAAACATTACCCCACATCATCCAAGATTGCCAACAGCACCTTTAATAAACATTACCCCACATCATCCAAGATTGCCAACAGTAACTTTAATAAACATTACCCCACATCATCCAAGATTGCCAACAGTAACTTTAATAAACATTACCCCCACATCATCCAAGATTGCCAACAGTAACTTTAATAAACATAACCCCACATCATCCAAAATTGCCAACAGTAACTTTAATAAACATTACCCCCACATCATCCAAGATTGCCAACAGTAACTTTAATAAACATTACCCCCACATCATAAAAGGTTGCCAACAGTAACTTTAATAAACATTACCCCACATCATCCAAGATTGCCAACAGTAACTTTAATAAACATTACCCCACATCATCCAAGATTGCCAACAGCACCTTTAATAAACATTACCCCACATCATCCAAGATTGCCAACAGTAAATTTAATGAACATTACCCCACATCATACAAGGTTGCCAACAGTAACTTTAATAAACATTACCCCACATCATCCAAGATTGCCAACATTACCTTTAATAAACATTACCCCACATCATCCAAGGTTGCCAACAGCACCTTTAATAAACATTACCCCACATCATCCAAGATTGCCAACAGTACTTTTGATAACGTTAACCCACATCATCCAAACATTTAATATACATTTCCACCACCCCAAGCAATCTGAGATCTCCAACAGTACCTTTAATTACCATTACCCCAGGTCGTTCAAAATTGTTAACAGTACCTTAAATAACCACACCCCACATGATCTAAAATTGCCAACTGTACGTATGATAACCACCACCCCAAGCAATCTGAGATCTGCAACGGTACCTTTAATTACTATTACCCAGGGTCGTTCAAAATTGTTAACAGTACCTTAAATAACCATTACCCATATCATCTGAGATTACCAACAGTAGCTTTAATAACTGTTTCCCCAGGTCTCCCTAGATTGGCAACAGTAACTTTAATAAACATGAACCGACCTCATCCGAGATTGCTAACTATATGTTTAAGGATTATGTACCGTTTTGTGTAATCACCTTGAGATTGCATTTGAAAACGATAAAAATTAGAACTCAAATAATCTTGAATATTTTTGCATGACACTTCCAGTATAATATGTTTACACATTTTTCTAGTCTGTGTTCTTTGCTATCAAAATAAATGTTTAATAAATACATAAACCTTTTTTTCTGACAACATAGAACCTTGTTCAGTAGTATATACTTTCACCCCTCACATGTTAGATATGGAATGCCACTACACCAAAACGGCGTTGACAGGTATGATGAGCAGTGAAAGCAACCTCCAGCCATAAACCTGAAAAATGATAATTTTACTCACCCAGACCAATGACTCAATAGCAAGAGAATGACAGCACATCAAAGAATGCGAATGTATTTTGTTGTTTTTTAGCTCTACTGGCCGAAGGCCAGCAGAGCTTATGGGATGCCGAGTTGTCCGTCATCCGTCCGTCCGTCGTCCGTCCGTTGTTAACTTTTGTCTCGTTAAGACGATAGGGCCTTCATTTTTCATCCAATCTTTACTAAACTTTAACAGGTTGTTAATATCAATGAAAGCTCGGATGAGTTCGAAAACCAGCCAGATCGGCCAAGTAACAGCGGAGTTATGGCCCTTGATTTATTTAAAAATGCTATATTGCTATATTTTGCCTCGTTAAGACGATAGGGCCTTCATTATTCAACCTATCTATGCCAAGGGCCAGCAGAGCTTATGGGATGGCGAGTTGTCCGTCGTGCGTCGTTAACTTTTGTCTCGTTAAGACGATAGGGCCTTCATTTTTCATCCGATCTTTACCAAACTTTAACAGGTTGTTAATATCAATGAAAGCTCAGACAGGTTTGAAAACCAGCCAGTAACAGCGGAGTTGTGGCCCTTGATTTATTTAAACATGCTATATTGCTATATTTTGCCTCGTTAAGACGATAGGGCCTTCATTTTTCATCCTATCTTTACCAAACTTTACCACATTGTTAATATCAACGAAAGCTTGGTTAAGTTCGAAAAACAGTTGTATCAGACTAGTAACAGCGGAGTTATGGCCCTTGATTTAGTTCAAAAAGCTATATTTTGCCTCCTTAAGAAGATAGGGGTTCATTGTTCATCTGATCTTTACCAAAATTTATCACATTGTTAATATCAATGAAAGCTTGGACAAGTTTGAAAACCATCCATATCGGACCAGTAACAGCGGAGTTAATGCCCTTGATTTAGTTCAAAAATGCTATATTTTGCCTCGTTAAGACTATGGGACCTTCATTTTTCATCCGATCTTTACCAAAAACTTTTATCAGATTGTTAATATCAATGAAACCTCGGTCAAGTTCGAAAACCCGCCAGATCGGACCAGTAACAGCGGAGTTATGGCCCTTGATTTTGTTAAAAATGCTATAATTTGCGTCATACGATATGGCCTTCATTTTGCATCTGATCTTTGCCAAACTTTACCAGATTTCATGACTTTCTTTTCTTTTTTTGTCTTTTTTGTTTGAATTTTTTTTTTTTTTCTTTTGATTAATTTATTGATTATTTTTTTGAATTTTTTTTTTTTGATTTTTATTTATTGATTTTTAGCTCTACTGGCCGAAGGCCATCAGAGCTTATGGGATGCCGAGTTGTCCGTCGTCCGTCTGTCCGTTGTCCGTTGTTAACTTTTGTCTCGTTAAGATGATAGGGCCTTCATTTTTTATCCAATCTTTACCAAACATTACCAGGTTGTTAATATCAATGAAAGGTCAGATGAGTTCGAAAACCAGCCAGATCGGCCAATAACAGCAGAGTAATGGCCCTTGATTTAGGTAAAAATGCTATATTGCTATATTTTGCCTCGTTAAGACGATAGGGCCTTCATTTTTCATCCTATCTTTACCAAACTTTACCACAATGTTAATATCAATCAAAGCTCGGACTAGTTCGAAAACCAGCCATATCGGAATAGTAACAGCGGAGTTATGGCCCTTGATTTAGTTAAAAATGCTATATTGCTATATTTTGCCTCGTTAAGATGATAGGGCCTTCGTTTTTCAGCCTATCTTTACCAAACTTTACCATGTTGTTAATATCAATGAAAGCTCGGACAAGTTCGAAAACCAGCCATATCGGAATAGTAACAGCGGAGTTATGGCCCTTGATTTAGTTAAAAATGCTATATTGCTATATTTTGCCTCGTTAAGATGATAGGGCCTTCGTTTTTCAGCCTATCTTTACCAAACTTTACCATGTTGTTAATATCAATGAAAGCTCGGACAAGTTCGAAAACCAGCCATATCGGACTAGTAACAGCGGAGTTATGGCCCTTGATTTAGTTAAAAATGCTATATTTTGCCTCGTTAAGATGCTAGGGGCTTCATTGTTCATCCGATCTTTACCAAACTTTATCAGATTGTTAATGTCAATGAAAGCTCAGACAAGTTCGAAAACCAGCCATATCGGAATAGTAACAGCGGAGTTATGGCCCTTGATTTAGTTAAAAATGCTATATTTTGCCTTGTTAAGACGATAGGGGCTTCACTGTTCATCCGATCTTTACCAAACTTGATCAGATTGTAAATGTCGTTGAAAGCTCGAACAAGTTCGAAAACCAGCCATATCGAAACCAGTAACAGCGGAGTTGTGACCCTTGATTTAGATAAAAATGCTATATTTTGCCTCGTTAAGATGATAGGGGCTTCATTGTTCATCCAATCTTTGCATAACTGTTTCACCAGCGTACAAATTAATAGCTTGGAGGTGTGCCCTTAATCTTTCCGTCATTACACTTCAAGTTACTGGCTTATCTGAGATTAATTGTGACTTGACATCTCTGGTGCGAAATAAATAGCCCTGACGTAAGTCCATCCCCGGTTCTGACACTGCACGCAGATACCTTGTAAGGTGCCTTGTAAGGCGAAATCACTTTGTTGTTTGGATTATCCAATTTCACAGTTTTCCCCGCAATTTGTGATATTACTATCACTTCTTCATGAGGTAATTCAAAAATTCTCTTTGTAGTTAATAAACCCAGGTCATCCCCTCTCCCACCTGTGTGACTTAAGATAGAAAAATAAGCACAATCTCTAGCGAATAACACTTTTGCTACAGGGTCCTTTTTTACATACGCTTTATAATTTAGGTGCCGGCATAAACGTGCTAACTTGTTGAACATATTAAGAGGAACTGCCTGCTTGTTTACAATTTCTGTTTGTTCTGTTGTAATGCACTGTATGTGTTTTTTAATCAGCGGCGCCGCTGCCAGATTACCTGTACCCAGCATTGAATTCCACTCAACAGATCTCCCATAATCCCTAAAAATTGCCCTTATTTTCCCAACTAAACTGTCGACAGATTTTGCAGCCATTGTTACCGGACACTTGCAGGCTGATTTGCCTGGAAATCCTCGAAATTCACAAGACTGTGAATGCAGCCTTGTTCTACCTTTATTTTCTTTAAACACGAGAATCATTCTTAACTCTTCAGGGGTTACATTATCCAATGTTTTTGCTGGGACTAATTTTATTTCTTTACTGTGTCTATCAGCTTGTCTTTAACTTTGTTTATGGTTACACATGGGGTGATCATGTTACATTATTGTACAGTTACATAGGGTGGTCATGTTGCATTATTGTACAGTTACATAGGGTGGTCATGTTACATTATTGTGCAGTTACATAAGGTGGTCATGTTACATTATTGTACAGTTACATAGGGTGGTCATGTAATAGTATTGTACAGTTACATAGGGTGGTCATGTTACATTATTGTACAGTTACATAGGGTGGTCATGTTGCATTATTGTACAGTTACATAGTGTGGTCATGTTGCATTATTGTACAGTTACATAGGGTGGTCATATTACATTATTGTACAGTTACATAAGGTGGTCATGTTACATTATTGTACAGTTACATAGGGTGATCACGCTACATCATTGTACAGTTAGATATGTTAGTGGTGTTATGTTAAGTGTTAATGTGATCACATAGGGTGGTCATGTTAAATTATTGTACAGTCACATAGGGTTATCGTGTTACATTATTGTACAGTTACATAGGGTGATCATGTTACATTATTGTACAGTTACATATGGTGATCATGTTACATTATTGTACAGTTATATAGGGTGGTCATGTTAAATTATTGTACAGTTACATAGAGTGGTCAGGTTACATTATTGTACAGTCACATAGGGTGATCATGTTACATTATTGTACAGTTACATAAGGTGATCATGTTACATTATTGTACAGTTACATATGGTGATCAGGTTACATTATTGTACAGTTATATAGGGTGGTCAGATTACATTATTGTACATTTACATATGGTGATCATGTTACATTATAGTACAGTTATATAGGGTGGTCAGGTTACATTATAGTACAGTTATATAGGGTGGTCAGGTTACATTATTGTACAGATATATAGGGTGGTCAGGTTACATTATTGTACAGTTATATAGGGTGGTCAGGTTGCATTTACAGTTACATCAGGGCTACCATAATAAAATTAAGAAAAAGCCTGAGATTTTTGGCGACTACTCAAAAACCATAAATGATATTGATTTGGAACCTTTACCAAAATGACTGCCACGACATGTAGTTGGTCCTAATCAAAGGTCATTTTGATTGGATGTCAAATAGCTAGAAATAGATTTTAAAAATGCAATTTTGTGGTGGCAACTACTGCTCAAAAACCATAAATTGATACTCATGCATGCTTGCGAAACAATTGCAGCAATTTAAACGCTGATCTCTAAATCATTTGAGGGATAATCCCAATTGTATATCACGCCTACTAGACTCCGCAACCGCCTCCAAAAAGAGGTGATAATACGACGTTTCGGAGACACTTCCGATGCGGTTGCGGAGAGTAAATTGAAGCAGCAACGGTAAGTGTGAATTTAATATTTTCTTTTTTTTCGGCCCTTACTCGATCTTTTTCAAAAATCGGGGAATGTGATACGATGTAGGAATGTTTTCTCTTCCTGTTTCATGTGTTGGTTTCGAAATATATTGAAAAATGTGGTCTGTAGAATTGTCATAAGTCAATCGACGAGTGTAATTTTCTCAACTGGACATGGTTTTTACTCCGTTTTTCTGCTGTTTTATGAGAAATCTGGCCACGAATGAGGCCTATGACTTTGAAATTACCTATCTTTCATCGTTCAATGAAAAAAATTATGGTAATTTTTTACGAAGAGGCGGTGTCGGAGAGTAAGAGGCGGATTCGGAGAGTAAGAGGCGGTTTCGGAGACATAGATAAATAACATGTAAACGCTTGCAATTATTGTGGAAATTGTAGAATTCAATACGTTTCAATAAATGCCGTTGTTACTGTTTCGTCCAAGAATATATCTTCTGTATCACAAGTCAAATCACACTTGGTGAAGTCATGGTCCTTATTAGACCTTAGTCTATTCTTACGGAGATAGACGAGGAAGCCCGGTTGGGTTTGGAGGCTGAACAGAAGTACATATAATATACCTCGAAAGAACACACTTATAAAACCAAGTCTGCTTCCTATAGTTTTCAGATGCCTTCGTTGTTTCCAGTATTAATTATGTTTTATCCAGGAAAATTCTGGAACGAGCTTGGAAGATGAGAATATTTTAAAAAGTCTTTTTTTTTTATATTGTTTAAAATTTACAACAGTGTATCATTTCTTCTAAAAGAAAAATATGATACTAGGTTAGATTTTCAATATTATGTAATACAAAGTAGGGAGACTGCAGAACATCAGTCATTATTTACGAAAATCGGACAATTTAAACAGTAAAATAAGAGACTTCTTGGAAAAGAGGGAATACTGACAGGTATATTTATTCATATACTAGTAATACATGACTACCAGTAAGCGTTTGCTGTTGTTTGTTTCAGATGGGTAAATTCAAAGGTGACAAGAAAAATGGACTAGCGTTATCTATTAGAATTAAGAACCACAAAGCAAGAAATGTTTTCAACCTTTTAAGCAGCACGCCGAGAAAGACAAGTTCAACCAAAAGTAAAGGCCTAAGTTCCACACTTTCACCATACAAGAAGAGACAAAAATATGTATCTCCAGTAAAAAGTAAAACTTCAACTCGTAGAAAATTGGGTTCTAACATAAAAAAAATATCTCCACTTTCGAAATGTAAACATTGAAAATTAAATTATACTAATGATAAGGAACAGTGGGAAACGGACAGTAAAGACAATCTTTGTGAAATATTGGAGGAGACATGCCTATATTCTGATGGTCCATCTCTTCATCAAGAATAATTTTCAAGCATCTCTGAACCTGAGGATTTAAATGACAAAATTGAATCAGAAATAGATAATTTTCAAGTTAATGACATTATTGATGAAGTTACAAAGGTTTTATAGGAAAACGAGGCTGGTGAAGAATTCGTTACATTTTTGAAATTGGTAGCAGGACGGAAGTTTCCTCTGGACAATGTAGCGTTTCGTATTTCTAGATGTTGTGCGATAGTTTAATTGTGACGACATTTTTAAAAAATTCTCATCTTTTAAGCTCGTTCCAGAATTTTCCTGGATAAAACATAATTAATACTGGAAACAACGAAGGCATCTGAAAACTATAGGAAGCAGACTCGGTTTTATAAGAGTGTTCTTTCGAGGTATATTATATGTACTTTTGTTCAGCCTCCAAACCCAAGCGGGCTTCCTCGTCTATCTCCGTAAGAATAGACTAAGGTCTAAAAAGGACCATGACTACACAAAGTGTGATTTGACTTGTGATACGGAAGATATATTCTTGGACGAAACAGTAACAGCAGCATTTATTGAAACGGATTGAATTCTAAAATGTTCACAATAATTGCAAGCGTTTACATGTCTCCGAAACCGCCTCTTACTCTCCGAATCCGCCTCTTACTCTCCGACACCGCCTCTTTATAAAAAAATACCATAATTCTTTTCAATTTATATTCGATTGAATGTTTTTCATTGAACGATGAAAGATAGGTAATTTCAAAGTCATAGGCCTCATTCGTGGCCAGATTTCTCATAAAACAGCAGAAAAACGGAGTAAAAACCATGTCCAGTTGAGAAAATTACACTCGTCGATTGACTTATGACAATTCTACAGACCACATTTTTCAATATATTTCGAAACCAACACATGAAACAGGAAGAGAAAACATTTCTACATCGTATCACATTCCCCGATTTTTGAAAAAGATCGAGTAAGGGCCGAAAAAAAAGAAAATATTAAATTCACACTTACCGTTGCTGCTTCAATTTACTCTCCGCAACCGCATCGGAAGTGTCTCCGAAACGTCGTATTATCACCTCTTTTTGGAGGCGGTTGCGGAGTCTAGTAGGCGTGTATATGTGCTGATGGTGTTGAACATTATTTGTGTAGATGTGCAATTTTTATAAATGAAAGACTACAATTGTTTTTCTCGGAAATTCCACCCCTTAAGTCCTCGCAAACTTTTTATACGGCATCGACCAACTAATGGATGAGGAATATCATCTATTTACTCAAGTTCAAAACTATACTCCGCTGCAAAAGAAACTGGACACTTTGAACATTATATTTTACACCCTAACCTCTTTATCAAGCGACAGTCCCTTAATGATTTGAACTATTGAAGAACAAATGACAGCATGATATTGGCAATGGAATGATAAAAACTTTGGTAACAAACATGGCATATTCATTTTGGAATTTGTCAATTTAATTCTAAAAAAACTTTATACAATTAAATCTGAACTACAACTTGGTATCCACTTTCTTTTGCAAATGAGTAGATATTAAAAACACTAAAAGATTCCAAAATCTTTAACTTGTATCGAAATACTGTTGTATTTTGTGTAGATCAACTGTCGCTATGTTTTCAATCAGCAAGACATGTAGTCGGTCCTAACCAGAGTTGATTTTCATTGGATGTCAAACATGGCCGCCAGTGGCCATCTTTATTTACATTGATGGAATTCATGAAACTTGACAGAATGTTGCTCTTGATAGCTAGTTGATCCTAGCAAAAATTCAAACCAGTAGGAAATTCAAGATGGCCACCACAGCTTAAAATAGATTTTAAAAAAATGTCACTTTGTGGTGACTACTTCTCAAAAACCATAAGCGATATTGAATTGGAACCTTTACCAAAATGACTGGTGCAACACGTACTTCATCCTAACCAAGGTTCAGAATTTTCGAATGTCAAACATGGCCGCCAGCAGCCACCTTTGCTTACATAAGAGTTATATAGGAAAAACTTTTGTCAACTACTCCTGAAACTACAGGACTGATGTTCATGAAACTTCACAGGAATGTTGCACCTGATGTCTAGTTGATCCTAGCAATATTTCAGGCTGCCCGGAATTTCAAGATGGCCACCAGGGTTAAAAGAAAAACATTTCTAGAGACTACTTCCTGAAAACTATGTGTTATTGATATGGGACTTTTTCTAAATGATCAGCATGACCTGATGCTGGTCATTGTCGAAAATCATTTTGATTCATCGTTAAACATGGCTGCCAGCAGACATCTTTGTTTACATAGAGTTATATAGTAAACGCGTGTAGCGACTTCTCCTCTGCAACTACCTGACGGGTTTTCATGAAACTCCACAGGAATGTTGCTCTTGCTTCACAGGAATGTTGCTCTTGATATCTAGTTGATCCTAGTAAAATTTCAGGTCCGCCGGAAATTCAAGATGGCCACCATGGCTAAAAATAGATTTTTAAAAAACAAATTTGTAGCAACTACTTCTTGAAAACTGTAAGTGATATTTATATGGAACTTTTTCTAAAATCATCAGCATGACATGATGTTGGTCCTTGTTGAAAACTACTTTCATTCAACATTAAAAATGGCTGCCAGAGGCCATCTTTGTTTATTGTTTATTTTTATATATAATCAGTTGCAAAAGACAGTGGACACTTTGAACAGTTTACTTTACACCCTGTCCTCTTTATCAAGTGACAGTCCCTTAATAATTCTACCTATTGAAAAACAAATGACAACATGATATTGGTAATGGAACGATAAAACTTTGGTACCAAACATGGCATATTCATTTTGGAATTTGTCAACTTAATTCTAAAAATACTTTATACAATTAAATCTTAAACAAAACTCAGTGTACACTTTCTTTTGCAACTGAGTATAGTAAAAACTACTCTGAAAATACTTGACAGATTTTCATAAAACTTCAGAGGAATGCTGATCTTGGCTATCAAAATCTATCAGAGCTTCAAGGTCATTGACCTCTTGTTAAAACTAAAATCCAATCAGAAATTGGGTTTTTATTACTCATTGGTCGATTATTAGATTTGAACCAATCACATTACAGCTTTCATATTGTCATTTAAAGGACAAACGAATTTGTCACATTGAACTGGTGATTTTGTTTACATATACTTTATTTTTCATGAATTGTGGTATAAAATTTGTCTATTTTTAGTTCATTAACAGCAAATCGGTTTCATAAAAAAATCGTTACAATGAACACTTATTCACAAATGCAAGGTGCTAAATAACATAGTCAACATGCACATGTTATTATTTGAGACACCCAGAACAGTTTTTGACCATGATTTGCGGTGCCATCCTAAAATTATATATATACTCAGTTGCAAAAGAAAGTGTACACTTTTAAAAGTTTACTTTACACCCTATCCGCTTTATCAAGCGACAGTCCTTTAATGATTCAGCCTATTGAAAAACAAATGATATTGGCAATGGAATGATAAAAACTTTGGTACCAAACCTGGCATATTCATTTTGGAATTTGTCAACTTAATTCTAAAATGTCTTTATACAATTAAATCTAAAAAAAAATCGGTGTCCAGTTTCTTTTGTAACTCGGTATATATATATATATAAAAAGTTGGAGTGCTGCATTTTTAGTCATTAAGTCACAGCACAATAAATCGACATTGATTTAAAGATGTTCAGTTCAACTGATCAAACGATTTATTTAAGGATTGTTTTTCATTTTTGCGATGTTATCGAAGTATAACACGTCAAAGATGGTTCACAAATTGTATAAAACCGCGCCTTAAGACCCTAATTCAATTCAATTGACCTTGAAACTATTGACCTGTTTTTTTGCACGCGACATATCTTATTAAATTGTGGCAGGTTATTTGAAAATCCCTCCATGAATGTCGGTTATTTATTGCACACCAACTATGAACATGAAAGTACTTTTTGACCTTTGACCTGTGACCTTTACCTTCATGCTATGGACCTGGAATTTGCATGTGACACATCCTCTTCAGGCGCGTATCCAAGCATACGCACGTACACCAATGCGTACAATTCGTCAGCAAAAGTGAAAAAATAAAAGTTCAAAATGCCATATTAACGCTGAAATTTTCCTAATTTTCAAAAATTTCTTTGGGGAGGCCCCCCAAACACCCACTGGCAGGAGGGGACCTACCCCCCACTCGCAGCGTTGCTGCTCGGTTTGCAGCTACTCTTCTCATATCTGGCGTACATTTCAAAAAGCTCCAGGTACTCCCCTGCTCTTGTTGTGGTGGACACGTACTCGTGCCAGGTTATTTGAAAATCACTCCATGATGTCAGTTCTGTACGCGAAAGTACTTTTTGACCTTTGTCCTCTTAGTGTGACCTTGGAGCATCGGACCTGGATTTTGAACGCAACACGTATTCTTGTAGTAAAACACTTCTGCCAAGTTATTTGAAAACCAGTCTATGAATGTCAAGTTATTTACCGGACATAAAAGTACTTTTTGACCACTGACCTTTAAGTTTGACCTTGACCTTGGAGTTCCAAGGACCTGAATTTTGCACAAGACATGTCGACTTGTTGTGGTAAGCACCCATGCCAAGTTATTTGAAAATCCGTCCATTAATGTCGGATTTATTTACACGATTGTACGGACGGTGCCCACTTTGGGGGGCATAAAACAGTTTCAAGTCGATTACTTCAGTTTGGATTGAAACTTGCTATCAAGGTAGCTTATAATTATGAAAATCAAGCTTGGAATTGTATTATAATTATAACTTTACATGTGTTGAAAATGACGTAAACACCATTCAAACAAAAAGCACACGAGATCAGTGGGTTAATTAGCTAAAACTGTAATGCCCTATTTAGCCAGTAGAACCAAACAGGCCAGAATCAAAATGAGATTTATAAAACTTTGCTGTTATTCTCATAAACAGTATCTTTGCCTAAATGTTGAATGAACTCTTCTTGTATTTCTAGATTTCAGTCAAAGTAAAAGTGCTACACAAAATAGAAATAAGGCCAGGCATAATGAAGAATCTTACGGTGTCGCACATGTAATGGAAAACATGGCGCGCACAATAAAGCAAGTATCGGGACCACAGGAAATCATGAAAC